>CM040242.1:4194609-4272244 GCA_022545495.1 Chrysanthemum lavandulifolium | reverse complement strand
GTTAATATATCTTTATATCTTAGTCGCATGTAACAAAGAATATATGGTAATGAGTAATGGAGCGATACGCCTCATATCCTCCATGGTAAAACCCATAAATTCTTCATGCAATTGCGGTGATAGTGCGTGGGTCTAAAGGTATGTTCGGCAACCAACCATCGTGGAGGGCATATGACAAAATCAACCAATGCGACGCTAGGTTTATCGGTTGTGCGGTCAAACACGCAATAAAAATGCAAAAATATTTGAACTCGGGCGGGTCTAATGAGCAAAAATCATCTCTATTTTATTAAGGTTTCTAAAATATAACATCAATTGATTCCACTCACTGCGTTTATTGACGGATCGCGAGTCAACTAAAAGCTGTATTGTAGAGGCGAAACTTGCTTAGATCATCTGAAGGAAAATAATATAACTTTTAGCTTCATGACGGATGAATTTGTATCTTTAGCAATGTCCTCTTACGGTGTATATGTCGGCATAAGCCTTTCGGCTAACTCATGAGCAGGGAAAAATAAAATCATAAAAATCTCATAGAAAAAATATTAAAAGCATATAAGCGTTAATATGGTATACACAACTATCTTATAAGAAAGTCTAATGCAAATGCGGTTCCGACAATCTAACGCCCCGAAATCATTATATCTTTTGCCGCTGGTTCACTGTTTGGGCACTCAAAAAAAAGTAAAATGCGCCAATGCCGTCTTCCGGGTTATGGAACCCAATACCGTTTAGGTGTATGGGGAGGTTAAGATGTAAACGACGCACCCTACCTAAGGTAGAGGCGCTTCCGAGTTCTACCAAAGGTAGAAAGGACCTCCGACCTTTGTAGGGAGTGAGGATCAGACCACGACCTCTCGGTTGAGAGGCAAGGGTTTACCAAGTGTTTGGGCACTCAAGTTTATTCTATATTAGAGGGTAAAAGACTATCTTGAGCAGGCATTTGTTGAGTATATACCTCAAATGCTGTAGCAGTGTCACATACGAGTTATGTTCAATTGCGCCATCTAATTTGATAAGGAATTCACCTCGGTGTTCCTATTCGGCCATCCTGAACATAATCTTCAAGCAAATCGGAAATCATAGCCAGATCATATACTTGGCCATTAGCACTTTGCAAATAATTTATAATCATATCAACATTGTGAATGCAAAAATGATTATTGATCATGTAAAAGCGGATAGTCATATGACAATCAAGTGAACCGGAATATTGTAATGTTCCTGGTTGCATAAGCACACTTTTGTTTTATATATTTGATTCCATGAAATTTTGAGTGTCGAGGTGTCCACGATGGGACAATAGCCTTGAAACCAACTAT
The DNA here is from genome assembly GCA_022545495.1 of Chrysanthemum lavandulifolium. Lineage (NCBI taxonomy): Eukaryota > Viridiplantae > Streptophyta > Magnoliopsida > Asterales > Asteraceae > Chrysanthemum > Chrysanthemum lavandulifolium. Next base: position 4,270,922 of record CM040242.1, on the reverse strand, counting down.
ATCGGCTCATTTTACCCGCCAAATAACGACATTTATGTCTTTGTATACACCTGATCGGGGAAAAATGAAATTTTAACGACTTATAAGCTTATTGAATATTTTAACGGCTAAAGGATCCTAACGAAAATGAACCGTCGAAAGTTTATTATCAACTAATTAGTAATTAACTTGAATTAAATGGATGTATATGCATATAAGTAGAGTAAATAATTAACGGCAAACACCCTCAAACATACAAAGTTGCTCATTTTACATTTACGAAGCATAATAAGTTAATAAGCAATCCCAAGCGATTGGATAATCACATATTTTGGCGTGCAACATAATTTTTTGCTCGTATAAAGTCCATTTAATTTGAAGTATATCTTCGATGGCTAACCTCTTGTCCTCGAATAGTCACCTGTAAAATGTCGTCAAGGGCATTGGTTTACACCCGATAATTTTGCTTGACCCAATACATGAAGCTAAAATCATCACATATTGTTGGTGAGGACCTGCAGTTCCATGAAAGATGAGAGAATATCAAGTGAATCTTCATTTGGATAGTTTTCCTAACGGTTTCAGACCATGTGCAACAAATGGTCGACGTCAGTTCATCAAATTAGGGTCGCTTTAGTCTGACTTCATTTAATTGTTACAAAACTGTATTATCACCAACAAATAAATTGCACTTATTAGTTTGAGGCACTATTAAAGAACTAAACTTTTACATAGCAAAAACATATATGCTTACAAAATAACAACTATCCTCGATTTTAATAGTTTTTCAAATTATAATAGTTGGTCGTCAAACTTGTTTTAGCAAGGCAATATTAGCCGAGATGAGGCGAACGACCAGCGGTACTACCCATCTTTTCGTGTTAATCGGCTGCAATACCCGTGAATACACATGTATCGGAGATACCAAAAGCTCATTAGTATCAAGTATCGGGTAAGATTTTCTGTTCTAAAATCCGATTAACATGACTGCTTGTATCGATGGAGGATGCATATTCTTGGCAATAAAGACACACATAATCATTTATTTTTGAGCGGCCCATAAATCACACGGCACAAAATTTTGGCGCACCCATGAATTTGGTATTCTCATTAATCTTGAATTTGGTATTTCTCATTTACAAAATACCCACCAAAAAACCAGGCGTAAATCAACCATAACCCATTTATACAGAAACAATTGAGTAAGTCATTAGTTTATGAAACAAAACCTTTTCATGATTGTAAAACATGATTTGAAATTCTTTGAAAGTTCTTTAAGACATTTAAACATGTTACATGCACTCCTTAAATAACATAAATCCTCATCATCAATGTGGTATCAAATCCCTTTCAAATATAACATATGAATATAGATCTTAAAAATAATGCAAAAATTGCGACAATTGTTTCAAAAAGAAAAAAGGAATTAAGCAAAAGAGATATGGATGTAACTCGAATGAACAAAACCAAACACAGGTTAACACAAAGAGACATCTTAAAAATGATCTTGATCAGATTCATATCAAGAGGCCTTCAAATCAACATGTCAAAACTAAGTTATGACATTAAATGATAGATTAAAGAGAATGTCAATATAGATGAATGAAGAAAATTCACGATTATCTGGATGGTTGATATGTAATCAATTGAATTTTGAATAGCTAAGAGTTTCCCAAAAGCTTAAATTAAGGAAGCTTAAATTACGGAAGAAGTTTCCCAATAGCTAAGAGTTTCCCAAAATTCAAACCTTGCTTAAATTACGGAAGAAGCTTAAATTATGGCTGACGTGGCTTTGTTGACATGGCATTAGTGACGTGACTGTGTATCCAGGTGGCTTTAGTGACGTGTGAAGTTTCAAAAAAACTTTGGTTTATTATATATATAGATATAGATATTATAAACTTAATTAAAATGCAACTTTGGCGTAGGAGACATGTTGATGTTGCTTAACTCTAATAGTGAAATCATAACATTATATTTAAATAAAAATTACAAAAGAGGTTTTAGGGTTTCTATTGTTAATTGTAACTTTAAATTTTAATGGTGAATCTTTTATATTAAAAACCTCACAAGTGGACAATAATTATTTCTAATCTTGTAATTTAAATCCATAAAGCCTAAAATAGTTCAACCGACTCTCCCCTACGTGATCCATTGAAATTTTAAGACCATGCTGCTAGCTTGTCTTGTCAAATTTTAAGGTTTGATTGGAAGAAGTTTAAAAAAACTTGTAAGAATTTTAAATTTTAAATAGAATGACTGACTTAACTTGGAAGATGTTCCGAGTAAATCATATAAGTTTTTATAAAATTAGAAATATGCAACCATTGTACAACTCCGATCGTGTAAGAGTTATAGCGGCGACATATGTTATCGCTAAAACTTATGACTCTTATAGTGATTTATTAACAAAAATTGTGGTCTCTAGTTTTACTAATTTGATTGACTATCATCATTTTCCATTGAATGGCCTCTTAGCGTCAAGCTAATTGGATTAGCTATCTTTATTTCTTACTCAAAATGTTCTTTGAACTAAAATAGAAAGATTCATTTGAGAAATGTGAAAAGGACAAAAAGACTAAAAACTACTCCTTAGTTGGTTCTTTAAAGATGCTTCATAAGTTGCATCATTATATGTATTAAAATAAAGGGAAAAATGTATTATAACTACTCCTTAGTTGGTTCTTTAAAGATGCTTCATAAGTTGCATCATCAACTTTTTTGACTTAAAAATAGAACAAATATGCATGGAAAGTGAAGCATGGCGTATCTTTAAACTTATTTATGGTCTTAAAAAATGAGTTAGGATCAAATGAGGAGAAATTTTAAGATGAGAAGAATAATTAATAATTTAAGATGAGAAGAATAATTAATAATTTTAATTACATATATTATATTAGATGTATCCTAATATATTTTAAAGTCTTTTAGATGTATCCTAGTCTTTTAAAGTAGAGTAAATTGCATAAATGGTCCATGTGGTTTGCTCAATTGCAGACTTTGTCTCGAGTTTTGAGTCTGGGGCTCCACGAGAGGAAAGTTGAGTTCATTTTCGTCCACGACCAAATTGAAATATTTGAAATGCCCTCGTCTTCATCCTCTTTGAATTTCAGGAGACGAAATCGCAATTTGAGCAACCATGGGGACCATTTATAAATAACATGAATTTCCACTTGAATTTTTATTTTTAAATTAAAAATAAGTAACATGAAGAACACCATCAAATCTTCAACAAATATCCAACCTTAAATCTCTAATACATCCTCACATGTTGGATTTAAATGTCACCAATAATAGTAAGCTACTAATAATCTTCTTGTAATAATAATCACCTTGAAAACATACATCCAAACACCCCTTAATAAAATGCAATGAAGTGATTACAATTTGACCATATTAGATTTAAAGTTCATGATGCCATGCCTTGCATGTTGCTTCTGTGATGATACATGTATAATATTTGGTATCACAGTACAATTAGTTAGGATACAACAAAGAGTGCGGTATGGTTGGACGACCGAGAAGGTCTTTCATTTCCTCAATTTCTTGGTTAACGGGTTTTGTACATTTCTTTATAATTCTTTTAAAGCGCAATTTGAACCTTTTGTTTGATATGTACTAATTTTAAACAGGTTACTAATGCGACCTCTGTTGATTGTCCTATTATTGAAAGACTTTTACTTTCATCTCACAAAACGCATCAAATGTTTTTTTTGGATATTTTATGCTTGAGTTTTCAAACTATATTATTACAATTTAAAGCGACAAGGCACCCACAAAAAAAGAAGAAAAGCGAAAAGAGACACACCCAAACACTATCTCCTATAACCCATATTATTATACTTCAATGTCATTGATGTATTAGAGATTTAAGGTTGGATATTTGTTGAAGATTTGATGGTGTTCTTCATGTTACTTGTTTTAAGAGTAAATTGCATAAATGGTCCATGGTTTGTTCAATTGCGATTTCGTCATCGGAAATTCAAAGGGGATGAAGACGAGGGTATTTCTGTCATTTCAATTTGGTCAGGGACGAAAATAAACTCAACTTTTCCTCTTAGGGAGGCCGTTTGCATTTTCGAAAACTTATGAACGAAATCTGCAATTTGAGCAAACCACAGGGACCATTTATGCAATTTACTCTTTAAAGTATAACCTTTAATATAATACTAAAGTTAGAAGAAGGAATAATACAACTTTGAAAATGATTTTTGATTGGTACAACCGTACAACAACGAGTTAAACAAAGAGTGTGTATTATTTATGTTTACCCAATTTCATAATATATTAATGCCATATATAATGATCGTTTACTTGCCACTACAACAAATAGTTGAATTCTTCACATTAAAATTTACACACCTAGGTGTGTACTTTTATTTATAAATTTACACACCCAAAATGTGATTAATACATTATAGCGGTGGAAAAACCTTTACTATTTTGAGTATTTATAATTTTTTACACTCCTTCATCTGAACTTTTGACTAGTTTGTACACATTTGCAAATATTGAGATTTGTACATAATTCTTTACACAAGTTTTTTCCATGCACTAAAAAAGTGTGTACTTTGATATATTATATATTTATAAGCGTGTATTTATTAGCAATTTTTTTTGAATAAATGGATATTTTGTTGTGTGGCCTTGTAATTTATTTTATGTCAATCTCAGTTGTTTCGATCACCTTTCACTTTATCATAAAAGTTCAATAATATCACTTTTCTTTTAAAGATTAAAAGAACTAATCCCTTTCAAAAAAAATATATATCTAATGGTGTGGTTAAATATCTTTCATTTTGCCACATATTTCCATCTATTTATAAGGCATGAAATCAATCAGATAAGTTAGTCATATCAGTTTATTTTATTTTCATGATCGGGCGTTTAGCGAGGGAGCTTTTTGAAAGTAAGTTTTTGTTAAAAATAATCTTTTCAAAATAAGTATCGATACATCAAATTCAAACTTTTTATTTTAAATAAGTAGCTCTAAAATTAAAAGTTGATTCATGAAGTTTTAAAATATTTGGAGTATTAATCGTAAAATTATTGTTAACACTTTCTTAATTTACCAAACACTTTTATTGAAAAGAAAAAAAAAAAAAAATTAGAAATTTCATGTTAACAACTTTACAATTTACAACTTATTATATAAACTTATAAAGATAGTTTTACAACTACGTGCGATCATTTTGAAGAATTATATGTGTAGTCTTGTCTGCAAAAACTCCTTTTTTTTTTTTTTTTTTTTACTTTACTTTAATATAAGTTTGAAAACTCCTTTTTTTTTTTTTTTTTTTTTTTTTTTAATATAAGTTTGAATTCATATCCTTTTACTCATCAATAGAATTTCAAAATTCGTAAAGCCATATATTTTCTTGAATAAAAATTATATCGACAAAGCAAAGACTTTAGACAACACCCATGTGAATAATTTTGGTTCACCAATAATGTGCTATGAATAATTATGCAAAACTCCTCCAGCAAGAAGTCTTGAAGATCAAAATTAATTATATAATAGTGTCCCGTACGATGATAATTTTATTTATCATATCTTATACCTTTATTTAACATGGATATTTATGGAAATCCATATTATATTGAGTATTTAAACATTAAAAGTGTCGGCTCCAACAAAAAGTAACGTTCCATAAAAATTTGTTTGGACTTCCTCGTTTGTACAACTATTTTCCTTCATTTTATAAAATATTTTATTAAAATTAAAAATAAAATAAAATAAAAATAAATGTGTTTACAAACTATTCTAATCTTATTTGTAGCCTTATATAACTATTTATATAATTATGACATTTGAGATATACAATAACTGAAAGACAAAATGAGAGATAATAATTAAAAGTTAAGTTTGAATTTTCAAAATATATCTTAACAAGTTTCGTTAAGGTATTTGTTAAACAATCTCATTCAATATATCTGAAAATATACCATTTATATGTATCATGGTATAATTTTCATCTATAAATTAAATCAAGTCTTACACATTTTGTTGGATTGCTATATACATTTTATTCATTGTTCAATAATTTTTTTTCTCTGTATAACGGGCCGCGTATATTTTTAATTCATTTTTTTCTTAAGGTAGGACACGTATTCCAGTTGTCTTAGTGTTATTAATACTTTATGCATATTTTATTTTTTCTTACATCATTATGTGCACCTATAATGATAATAAATTTAAAAGATAAGGGTGGTGGCAACCATGGCACACCATACCTCACCATACATCACCACCCATCAATAATATCATTCCACCTAATCTCATACATCACCATAGTTTTTTAGTGGCGGTAATTCCATGCTTCGACAATAATACCTTTGCTTTGCTTTTCCTTTGCTTTTCTTCCCACACCGAATCGGTATGGATTAAGAATACCATACCACACCACACCACACATGCGAAGGTGTGGCAATGGTATTGCGTTCGGTTTCAATGCATCTTAGAATGCATACCGAGATACATTACCACCACCCTAAGACAACAGCAAGTCTAACATAATGGTCCTTGTGGTTGACACAAAATTGCATGTTTGGTCCTAAAAGCGTAACTAATTACACTAATGGTCCTTGTGGTTGTCCAAATTGGGACCGTTAGTTTGACAATTTTCAATCAATTGGACGTTAAGTCCATTTGCACCGTTAGTCCCTAATGGCGTCTGTGGCAACATTTTAGCCAACAATCGTTTGAAACGTTACTCCTCGGCCGTTTCTAATTAACTCAAATTTTGTTTTTAAAGAAAGTACCACGTGGTTTTGTACGTTTTTATACATATTTTATACACATCTTTATACGTTTTATACATGTTTTTATCGCGCGTTTATACACGGTTTTACACAAGTTTTATACACGTTTATATCGTTTTATACACTTTTTACACGTTTTTATACATGGTTTTATCGCGTTTTATACACAATTTTATACACGCTTTAACAAACATTTTATACATGTCTTTATACGTATTTATAAATGTTTTATACATGGTTTTATACATATTTTTATACACATTTTATTCGAGGTTTTATACATATTTTATCGCCTTTTTATACGTTTTTACACATTCTTATATATTTTTATACATGTCTTTATACGTTTTATACACAATTTATACAAGTTTTACAAATGTTTCTATACATGTCTTTATACGTTTTATGCATGTTTTTATACGTTTTATACACATATTTATACATGTTATTCTATCGCGTTTTATACCGTCTTTATAAATGTTTTTATACGGTTTTATACATGTTTTACATTTTATACACGATTTTATACTTATTTTATACGTTTTTAAACATGTTTTTATACATAGTTCTATGCGTCTTTATACACAATTTTATGCACGTTTTACTAACGTTTTTATACATGCTTTTATACACATGTTATACATGTTTTTATATATGATTTTATACGCGTTTTTATACACATTTTATACCCAATTGTGTATAAAGCGTGCATCATTCGTGATATAACAACGTTTCTAAAAATGTGTATAAAATTGTGTATAAAAATACACATAAAACATGTATAAAAACGTGTATTAAGATATTGAGAAAGACCTGTGTAAAAACGTGTATAAAAACGTGTGTAAAAACGTGTATAAAAACGTGTATAAAGACGTGTATAAATACATGTATGAAAATGTGTATAAAATGCGTATAAAACCATGTATAAAAACATGTATAAATATGTGTATAAAAACGTTTATAAAGACATGTATAAAAACATTTGTTAAAATTTGTATAAAACTATGTATAAAAACGTATATAAAAAAGCGCATAAAACCATGTATGAAAGCATGTATAAAAACATGTATACAAACATGTATAAAAATGTGTGTAAAAACGTGTATAAAAACGTTCATAAAAACGTGTATGAAAACGTGTATGAAAACGTGTGTAAAAACATGTGTAAAAACGTGTGTGAAATCGTGTATAAAAACGTGTATAAAAACGCGTATAAAAACGTGTATAAAGACATGTATAAAATATAAAAACATGTATAAAACTGCTTATAAAACAACGTGAATTTTTCTTTTAAGAAAAACAAATTTCGAGTTTATTAAAAAAGATATTTAGTATAAAGGACTAATGTTGCAAACGATCATTGGCTAAATGGACTAACATTGCCATATGACGTCGTTAGTGAAAAACGGTGCAAATGGACTTAACGTCCAATTGGATTGAAAATCGGTCAAAGGACCGGTCAACCCAGTATGGACAACCACAAAGATCATTGGTGTAACTAATTATGTTTTAGGACTAAACATGCAATTTTGTGTCAACCACAAAGACCATTATATAATTAACTCTAAAATATTAATTAAACTTTATCGACATGCTCATTATTGATACAAAGAAATGTTAGGATCGGACACGACATATACAAACACAATTAAGCGCCACAATAAAGAACACAAGTTTAAGGTGGTTCGGTCTAATCGACCTCGTCTACCACGGGTAACTAGGGTATTTTTATTTCATACGTGTTGTGTGTTATTTACAAATACGAGCAATCTCTTATATAGAGATTGAGATGATAATGGTCGAAATAAACACACCAAAATTACGGTACGCCAATTACGGTTGTCGATTCTGGTACATCAATTCAATTTGTCGATTCTGGCGCCCATCGATCACCGTAAATTATGGCCGTCCATCAATCTGAGAACATGGTCGGTCAATTCGGTTGTCCATGTTTTCTAGCACTACCTTTTGACCAGCCTAATAAGTGGCTTCACGCTCGACAATCTCCCACTTGAAGCCACGAAACAATCTTCACACATGCTTCACCGTGTATCTCGTATTTACGTAAAAAAAAGATCTTTTGATCTTAGCTCCATCCTAATTCTTTGTTGCCTTCTCATCGGTTAACACGAAGGCCCGTTGAAGCTCCGTTAGCTCCAACACATCGGTCATGGCCGAAGCATCAGCGACCCATTCTCCGTCCTATCGGCTCCCGGCGACGCGCGATCACGGAACATCCGAGAACAAACACTCACGCGAATAAAGCGGATAATCAAGCGGAGAGGCGTTGACCCGGCGGAATCTTGGTTCTCTTAACCCAACGCTTACGGTAACTCGATGAAGCACAACATATGCTCCAGCTGCCATGAATGCCCTGGTGGTTTCTTGAACCTTTTCTGCGTTCAACTGAATCGACACATGACTGGGTTTGCCATCGCAAGCAAACCTTCTACGCCCATCAGACTCGTGAGCCGGACTTTGGTCTTCTTACGAGCAGGGCGGTTACTCCCTCGATGATAAAGTGGCCACATCTGACGAACCTTGTTTCTTTCCTCGAGCTATGACTAGATTCCCTTCATAATCTTCCACTGCCCGTTCACGAACTTAACCTCGTGTCCTGTTCATCAAGCGCCCAGCAAAATCATTGTTTCTTGGACTTGGAATTACGGACATCCTTGAAGTCCATGGGTATTTGGAGTCTTGGATCTAAGTCACTATGCTCGTCATCAAGAACCTCATCGTTCACGGTCTTACCTTACCAAATCCCTTCTTCCAGTTACGCGATGCTTCACGTTGTGGGTAGCGTCAAATGAAGCACCGAATCCATAACCCGAGAATCCGCATTGCTCTCCATATTACGGATCAAAACATCATCATCAGCATGGTCTCTTTATAGCGTTAACTTCTTTCTTGTCTTTTGGACATTGATTCACGAAATGTCAACCTCTTTCTGATTCAACAAGTCGCATCATCTCGGGTCCTCGTGACTCCTTCTCTGTTCCCACTCCCACTACCTCATTATTTCTTCTACCGACAACATTCGATTGTTCACTTGATGATTCCCCGAATTTCTTCTTACGGCGTCTTCGCTAGAATTAAATCGAATTCCTTCAAAAGTGAGACCTTTCGATCTGATGAACTAATAACTGGTATGAATGTTAGGACCAAGCTATGGGGTAATGATGATATGATGGTAAAGCTTGAACTTCATCCTCGAACTTTCCCATTGACCCAAGTCTGGATAAAATCGAGTTTAAATTGTTGATGTGCTTCATGGCGAACTTCTTTCCTCATAACCTCTCAATCGAAGCTTCTTGCTTTACGCCATTCAAACAAATTACCAAGCTGCTACAAACCAAGCAGGTTCGTCTTGCTAAATGGTAATGAACTTGTGCAAAGATCTTGATTAAGCTGTGAGGACTACTTTTGTCAAAGTAGAAAACTTGTGACACCTTAAAAATACTCCTTTTTTTTTTTTTTTTCTACCACTTCCCAAAAAATCACGGTGTATATCTTCCCAAGATAACACCACTTGGTACCACTTGGTCTGGTCTTTCTTCCAAAACAAAACACACGCCCCTGCTGATCTTTATCTTCCCCCAAAGATCACGCCTGGTCATTTTTCTTCCCCCCAAAAAATATCACAGCTTCTTTTCCTTTAAAAAGGATAACACCACGCCTGCTCTGCTGGTCCTTTCTTCTAAAAAAAAGATGATCGGTGAGCTTCTGTCACCGGCGATCTGTGATTAGGGTTGTGACCGGGGTTGTGATCGTGATCGGTCCAAACCACGGTGGTGGCTAAAAAGCGGTGGGTGGTGGTGGTGGCGACCAAATTTGGTGTGCCTTGGGTGGGTGTTGGTCTTTGTTGGTGGTGGCGACCAAAGCACGGTCTCGATATCTGCCAACATGTAAGCTCCTTCACTACGTTCGTATGTGTCAATCAAGTGCAAAGCTCGATACCGGTTGTTAGGATCGGACACGACACATACAAACACAATTAACTGCCACAATAAAGAACACAAGGTTTAAGGTGGTTCGGTCTAATCGGCCTCGTCCGCTGCGGGGTAACTAGGAGTATTTTTATTTCATACGTATTGTGTTATTTACAAATACTGAGCAATCTCTTATATAGAGATTGAGATGATAACTAGTCAAATAAACACACAGTAAATTACGGTACCGCCAATTACGAATTTGTCAATTCGGCGCCCATCAATCACCGTAAATTATGGCGTCCATCAATCTAGATGAACATGGTCGATCAATTACGGTTGTCCATGTTTTCTAGCACTACCTTTTGACCGACCTAATAAGTGGCTTCACACTTTCGACAAGAAAAGCATGATGCTTGCAACATAAGCACTCTAATCATCTATACTACTTTATAAAAAGTTTAGTACTTTATAAACAAAAAAGTCTTAAAATTTTTAAGACTAATAGGAAATTAACAAGTCATAGTCATATATTGAATTGATCGACTTGTAGCAAGTAACATTCATACAACCTATTGAATTCATTCAACTTGTAACCACTAACATTCATACTGACCTATTAGATTCAATCAACTTATAACCACTAACATTCATCGATCTATTATAACTAACTGTTGGTTATATCAAAATAAAATAACATCGACACATATTTAGAACAAAAAAAAAAAAAAAAAAAAAAAAAAAACCTATTGTCTTTCTCTCTCATATAAGAAACTATCTTCTCAGGTACACCACCATCAGATCCTCCTCAGCGGCCACCACCTCATCCTCCGCCGCCACAATACGCCGGAACCACTATTTTTTATGGTTTCAGTATATATGTGGTATTGGTGGTAGATCATGTGGTTTTTGTGGTAGATCGAGATATAAAACCTCAAACACAACACAAAAGCACACTCAAACCATTTAACCACGCCTTCTCTAAACAAAAAATACACAAACTCTTAGAAATACATCAGCCGCCGCTACCGCTTCAACCACAAAAATAGTCACCGAAAACTCGCCGTCACATTGCCCAAGTACCCTTCTAACGTATTTTAATGTAAAATCGTTTAATTAAATTTACGGTACAAATAATTGATAATAAACATTAACACTTGCAACATCGGCTTAAGTAACGGATTATATATTTATTATTTTGTTTTTTTGTCTTACCGATGTACTTCATATCTTGGTAACATTTACATACGATATATTTGCCCAAAATGACATTTTGAGGCAGTATTTCAAGTGATGGAGACTAACAACACACTAATTCTAGATCTTATCTCTTTTGTGTATCAAGGCTTATTATAGAAATTTGGTTAATTAGATTATGGCTTTCTTTCTCTCTTTATATTGCAAAAAAATTTAAAACTTTTTTATCACACTTATTTCTACTTGCAATCGTACACACTCTAAAATATGGATACATCATCAATAAAACGTGTAAAAACATACTTTGTTTTGTAGTGCAGTTGTGTCCAGCTTTTATTAAAAAAATATTTCATAGACACTGGTTGGTACCAGATTGAAAGATGGATTTCATCTAACGGACCAACGGATCTTTTCAAACGAGTCAATCACTATAACACTTTTGGCATTGACAAAATTCTAGTTAGATTTTTTACTTAGTTTAAATGAATCGCAGAAACAAATTGACAATAATAAAATATACAGTTTTTAATATGACACTTGTTAAATCATCACCAGGAACTCATTTCAGTCAATATGATGACGCGTCTATAAATCTGTAGCACTTTATTTATATTATCTTTAAAACATATTATATTTTACAGTGGTTCAAATCGTCATAAATTATGAAACTTGTTGTGCTAACCTTGATTATTGCGTTTGAACTTCCAACTTTTGAACACTTTCTCAAAACTGACAATGATTCCAACCACATCCACTTCAATGTTACATTTATTTTAACTTAATTTTTGACATTTTGCTAAAAAGAAAACAAAGTAGGAGGGAGCAATATTAAAAAAGTTGGTAATTTAGTCCTTTAAGGCAATAAAACAACCTATTATTCGACTCGCCAACCATGTGAACGTGACAAGTACTTGCCCTAAAATAAAATAAATAAAAAAGCTTAAATAAAAAAAGTTAGGCTTTTTTTTTTCAGAGAAATTAAGGTTACCTAATCAGGAAATAGCGTGACTGATATTGCTAGTTTTGATGGAAAATCGTCTTTTGCTTGTCTTTTATCTTTCTATAAATAACAAAAGTTGGTACTAGTACTATATATCATTCATCCTAAAATTAGAAAGCTTAGATTCCTATACAGTAGTACATACCAAGTGGGGTTAATTGTTAATTATTCAAAACACACATCATCACATGGGCATGTTTTTATCATTAATTGATTTTAATTAGTGACATAATGTTGAAGTTTTCGTAATTGAGGGTTAATCGAGAGTCGGGATCATGATCTTATATTCAAGTTGTCTCCAATAACGATGAGCAAGCTTATGCATATTTTTACATTGCGGTGACGACGGTTGTACATATATGCTTGGGTAGAATGGTATGGAAACATATAACATCGCGTAAACGCCTTTTTGACGATAATAGTGTCAGATTGATTTCGAACCAAATAAACAAAGTTACTTGGTAATGTGTTATTGTCAAAAAACCGCAATCTTTTTCATATGTTATTGTGATGATTATTTTCTTGTTTTAGTTATTCTTTTATAGGATTGTCTAACAAGTTCTCTGATGGCATTGGTTAAACTACATTTATTAAACACAAAATTTTCTTTTATATTACAAATTGTATTTAATACACATTATTCAAACTTTTAAATTATCATAATTAAATCTGATCTCTAATAAACTCAAACTTTTTTTTATAGTCATCTTAAATATGGCACCGAAGGCACCTGTTAAACAAATCCAAAACAAAAGCATATAAGTTAGAGAAATGCTAAATCCTCCTACTAAAACTTCCTACTTATTCTTCTACTCACAGAATCCTAACAAATGTCAGAACTGTCGATCTTGATACAAAAGAAAATTAGTAAATATATATATATATAATATTGTTGTTGTGTATAGAAGGATTAGGAGGATTGTTTTATGCTTGGATAGCTACATTCTTCTTCTCCAGTTAATGAGTCAATCCGATAGACCAAATGTTCAAACCTTGATCTCTATGCACACTTTTTTCTTCTTTTAAAAGAGTGTAAGTTATCCATTTATTATATTAATATTTATTTCTTCTAATTAAAGAAAAAATAGTTTTCTTAAATAAATATCTTTATAAACTTTTTCCTCTTTAATAATTTACTTTGACAAATCTAATACCTTTTAAGCAAGTTTAATATTCTTTAGTTTCATTTAAATTTTTATTTATAACAAAACCCTACTTATAAGAAATTACATTTTAATTTGACTTAGTACTAGCAAAAATACTTCTCCATACATTGTATATCTATTTTATAGGCAATAATAAGAATTGTCTTAATGAAAAAAAGGTTTTGAATTAAGTTATTTCATAGCTAATAAACTTTGTTCTATTTAATCAATAATTAGTTGATAAATTCACAAAGTTTGAAAGGTCGATGGTTATTTTACCTACACATGCACTGCTCAAGGTTTATGGCTATAGTAGTATTTGGTATACATGACTGATAATGTGGAAAAAAAATATCATATATAACTTGGATATGTATATTGTGAGATAGTTATGTTGGAAAATGAGTTTTGCAAAATGAGTTTTTGAAAATTTTGGACACTATTTATATATATATATATATATATATATATATATATATATATATATATATATATATATATATATATATATATATATATATATATATATATATATATATATATATATATATATATATTTATATTTCTTGGTAGCTTTGCGTTCTCCTCGACGAGGAACTTATAGCGAGCTAAGTATGTCCAAATTGGAATAGAAATGAATGAGGTATCGTGTCTCAAAGTGAGGCACAAAATCACGGAAAACAAAACTATCCCGCATCGCCTAGAAGAGGAAGTGGAACTAGTTTATAAGAAATCATAATATTGGCTATCAAATTCCTTTAGGTTGGTTATGCTCCCACTCCTACGTGCTTGTGGGGTGGAGTCGAGAAATGGGATTCAGAGCTAAAATGAGTTGAAGCTTACGAACTCATGCGAGCCAGCGACCTGCGGACACGAATCGACTCAAAATCTCGCCTCTGTGGTATCTTTTCTTGAGAACTTAAATCGTGTTATAGAAATAACGAGATATACATAATATTTATTTTTAGGTCATATATTCTCTCTTGGTGAACAAGATAGGTATTGCCTATAAAATAAAGCATGCACTCATTCGGTTTGATCATCCGAAAAACGCGACTCATTACTTGGCGAGTTCAGTGGATCCTTGGCTCGAAACACACAATCTTCGGCAATTTTCGAGCAAGTGAGTCGGTCCATTGTGCACGGTATTGAGCGTTGTACCACAGGAAGCAGATGGCGAATCTGTTTTAAGGGAATCGTGTTAAACACGAGCCTCGTTCGCGACCTTTCTTGCTTTCGTTTCTATATTATTATAGAGTCATCTTACCTTCTACTCCTTTACATGCATTTATTTATTGTTTTACATTACATTATTTAATAATTGTGTCGATTTATTATTTTAATAAAAGTGTACCGTTTCCCAGATCTTAAAGCAGTTCGGTTTAACGAATTTAGAACACTGTTATAAAATCGGTTATTATTTAGAGATTTTATAAACTATTTTCGTCGAAACCTTGTTGAGTTTCTTTGGAAATCGGTTTCTTTTAACAGTTTTATACATACGGTTTGGATTGAACAAACTAACGTTTTTTAAGCGATTTATTATCGGTTTAGCGAAACCAAGATAGAGTTTCTATTAAATTGATTTACTCGATCCATCAAAACCAAGCTAGAGTTTTGTTGAATCGGATCTGGTACAAGTAGATACCATTTAAAGCAGTTTGTTTAGCTGTTTGTGTTTGTTCGGGATGACAAACACGACTACCCTCACTGTGAATACTCGTGAGCGTGCACAGTGCGCGATTACCAACACGGTTGCTAATCATCTTGAGAAACGAGAGAAATTCAATGGGCGAATTTCAAGAGGTGTATGAGAAGATGTTTTCTATCGACTACTTTGAACCTTGCGCGGTTCTTAAAGAAAACCCGCTAACGTGGAACCTCCTGCGAAAGGTCAATCCTCTAATCAACGGTATTCGAGCCTTGGAAGCATGGAAACATTGATTTTTGTGTCACAATTATGTTTTGAATGGTTTGGTTGATTATTTGTACAACGTGTCTTGCAAGACCAAGGCGCCAAAAATTATGAGAGTCATTGGAGCATAAGTACAAAGCGAGGATCTTTGGTACAAAGAAGTTCGTGGTAGCTCGTTTTGGATTACAAGATGGTTGATTCAAAGAATGTGATAAGTCGGGTTCAAGATCTGCGGGTTACGCTACACGACATTCATCTTGAGGAATGACTTTGAGTGAAACTTTCAAGTTCTTGCTATTATTGAAAAGTTACCTCAGTGGGTAGAATTCAAGAACTACACGAAGCATAAGCGAAAGGAGATGAGTGTTGAAGACTTGGTTGTTCGTCTTCGTATTGAAGAGAACAACAAGGCTCGAAAAACACGTATCGCTGATTACGCAAAGGCAAATATGGTTGAGCATGTTTCGTCATCTTCAAGTCCAATGTCAAAGCTAAAGGTAAAGGAAAAGGAAAGAATGACAAGAAGGATAAAGGGAAATCCAGTACCTTGCTCTAAAAGCTGCAATTGTGAAACGAAATTCAAGGGTGTGTTTCAGCGTGACCGGCCAGTCACCGTCTTTGCTAATTGTGAAGATCTTAAGCGGGTGACTCCGCGAGCTAATATGGTGAATGAAGATGTGGACATGATTGCTATGGTGTCGATGTCATTGCCATGATCTACGAAGTTAACTGGTAGGTTCCAACAACGAGGAATGGTGGGTGGATCTTGGGGCTACCGTCGTGTGTGTCTTGATAAGAGTATGTTTCACTCTTTCGGAGCGGTTGATAGTGGAGAAGGCGTACATGGGCAGCTCGGCAGCTGCTTGAAATCAAGGGTGAAGGAGGTGTAATCTTGAAGATGACATCAGAAAGAGCTCAAGTTGACTAATGTCTTGTATGTTCGAGAGATTCGCAAGAATCTTGTGTCAGTTAGCGATTGAACAAGTTTGGTTTTAAATCGGTTTTTGAGTCGATAAGTTTGTTCTTTCTAAGAATCAAGTGTATGTTGGTAGGGGATATGCCCTGAATGGTATGTTTAAACTCAATGTAATGGTTGTTAAGAATGCTATCAATAAAATGAATTATTAACCTTTTAAATACGATAGACCAACTAGTTAATCATAACTTCTAATCCATCTTGAGAGTGTGTCGTCTACTTGAAATCCTAGAGAGTATTAATCTTCTAATCTCCTTAAAAGCCACCAGTATAAGATATATAGTTTTGATTTAAGATCATTTGAGGACAAAAGATTCTTTACATACCAAGGGATCAATCTTCACCATCTATTTTTATTTGATCTAATGGATGAGATTAATCCCAACAATTTAAAAAACCCACTTTCATCATTTTTTTTCAAATATTAATATATTTCAAACCGTTAATCGTTAAGCGAAAAAAAATATATCATTGCGACGAGCATTTAATTATCTTTCTATAGATAGGCACTTTGATATACTTTCGACAAAAATATATTTTTTCGTATTTTTCACGTTTTTTTTTTAAGTTTTTTTTCGTTTTTTTACGTTACTGAAATTTGCATTAAACAATCATATACGATAAAACACTAATTTGAATATCACATGTGATATCATATATGATATGTAATATCACATGTGAGTGTAATATCACATATGATATTACATATCATATATGATTTAACACTAATATCACATGTGATATTCAACTTAGTATTTTATCATATATGATTTTTTTCATGCAAATTTCAGTAAGGTAAAAAAACCAAAAAACGTGAAAAAAAAGACGATTTTTTTCCTTTGTTCAAAAGTATATCAAAGTGCCCGTCTATGAAAGATAATTAAATCTTCGTCGCGACAATGTAAATATTTTAAACAACGATTAACGGTTAAGAGATATTTAAATTATAAAAAATAGATGAAATAATAAAATGTTTTTAATCCCAGCCATTAATTTCTTTTTAAATGGATGGTGGAGATGAGTCCCTTGATATGTGAGAAAAGTTTGGTATGTAAAATAACTCTCCTCATAGTTTTTAACTAAAAAGAGCAAATGACACAAAAAAATATCCAATTTAACGGTCATTTTCAATAAAAGTATCGCACCTTTTTTTTTGCATAAAAAGGTACATAGCTTTTTTTTTTTTTTGCCAATTTAAGTATTTTCGTTAAATATTTAACGACCATCCGTTAAGTTTACATTTCAAGTCCAATGTCGCTGCCACCACCACCCACTAATACCACCACCAACTCCACCCATCATCATTTTAGCCTAACGGCACTCAACATTGTCATCATCGCCATTGTCATTCCCTAACCAACACCGTAGTCATTACCAACCTAGCCCACTGCTACCATCACCACCGTACCTAACCAACACCGCCATCCGTGGTTGGTGGTGGTGAATGGGTTGGTGATGATGGTTGACATTGGTGGTTTGCAGAGGTGGTGGGTGGGGTTGGTGGGTGGGGTTGGTGGTAGAAACGGTCATTGGTAGTGGTGGTGGTCGGCAGGGTTGGTGGTGACGATGATGATTGGTGGTAGTGGCAACGGCGGTGGACATGAAATGCAAACTTAACGGATGGTCGTTAAATATTTAACAAAATACCCAAATTGAAAGAAAAAAAATGGGTACCTTTT
Organism: Chrysanthemum lavandulifolium; assembly: GCA_022545495.1. Lineage (NCBI taxonomy): Eukaryota > Viridiplantae > Streptophyta > Magnoliopsida > Asterales > Asteraceae > Chrysanthemum > Chrysanthemum lavandulifolium. The sequence goes on along the minus strand of CM040242.1, from coordinate 4,252,337 downwards.
TATGTGAAGAAAAAGTGTAATACCTTAACTGGAATAACCCCTAAATTTGTTATATTTTGTGCAATTTGCCCGACTAAAAACGTAACTTAATCCCGTGACACTAAATGCACCAAATCGTTGGATATTGTAACCAAACTACCTTAATTAACTCAAAACCAACAATTACATACTAAGATGGTTAATTGGTGAATTCATCGGCTGACGGGTGTTAAACTCACCTCGTGATGAGTCCAAAACAAGCTTAAATAAAGTTGTTTTATAGGTTACATGCTTGGATGTGTCCCTATTAAATATTAATTCATGGAGCGTTTTGTATAATAATCAAACATTTATCTGTGAAAAATAAAATATATCTCACTATATTAGGGACATAGCCAGGGGATCCCGTGGGTGTCAGTGACACCTATGGATTTTTTCGATTTAGTATTAATTTTAAGAAAAAACGTCGATTTTTTCCAAATACATCTTAAATGACCCCAGTTCATTGGAATGTGTTTTTAGTCTTATTTAGTTAGCATCTTAAACTCTGTTATATTACGATTAAAAAATTTGTGCACCGAACATGTTTGTTTGGATCCGTCCGAGCGGAGCGATTAGAGGGGGAGGGGGTGAGGTGTGCTCGGCCACCCCCAACAATGGCGGGCTTACCCTATGACCAGGTGGTTCCCTAAAACTACCTTAAAAATGAAAGCTTTTTATAAGGTATGTATAAGAAAGATTAGGACGTATAGATCGGGAACCACCATATATTTTACGAGGAAGATGACTAGAAAAAAAAGTACTGTGCATTTTATATTTTAAGGACCTCATGTTGTACAACCTGTACATATTAAAAAGTTCACTTTTAACCCTTCTAATTTCTAATTTATCATTTCAGTTACGTTTAAATTATTATGATTAAACCTCTTTTAAATAAAAACCATTACATTAGTGTGTATTATGATTAAGCCATATTCATCACCATCTATGCCAACCTTTGCTCATTTTGTTCATTTTCTCAACTAATCTAAAAATTGTATGCTACTACTAGAAAATATATAAAGGAACATGTATGTCAAATGATTCAAACTTCAATCTAGCATATGAAACAAAAATTCGTATATTACAATTGAAAAAAAATTTAAGCCCCCTCTCCCCAATACAAATTTCTAGCTTAGTCCCTCCACTATATATATATATATATATATATATATATATATATATATATATATATATATATATATATATATATATATATATATATATATATATATATACACACATACATACTAGAAGGGTACCCGCACTTTAGCGGCGGATACTACAGTAACTAAATTTTTTGGTGAACAATATATTTTGCATACATGTTTTTCGTGATAATAACTTTATGTAGAGGTGTGCATGGTTCGGTTTAGGTCGGTCTTTGGCTAAAACCGTGTCTTAATTAGGATGTGTAATTGGGTTGTTATAAGTATGGTTTAAATGGTTTGATGTAATGTAATTTATATGTATGTATACCATTCTTTCCTATTCAAAAAATATTTTCTGTCTTAAAAAATTTAAGACTTTTTTATTTAGAAAGTCCTAACACTTTAAACATTATCAAACAATTTAAACACTTTAAACATTATCAAACAGTTGTGTATAGATACTTTTATTTACAGAAAGTTATGTGTGAGATTTGTTATTGGCGATGCTTTACATGACATGATCGAGTGGAGTTGATTGGTTCTATTTATTTAATAAATATTATGTGTCTGGTGCACTGTTGTAACTACAAACTAGTTGGAAATGGTCAAAAGTATATATATTTTTTAATTTAATAAAATACCACATTTCCTCTTTAACCTGATTACCCTTAACCTGTTAATTTTTATGTTTTTACTCTTTTCAAATCGTTCTTTCAAGTTTACTAAACTGCCAAATTAATCTTTAAACTCATAAAGCTTTATATTCTAATACCCGGTTAAATTTAGTAATATAAAAAAACTGACCACAAAATCTACTAACTATATATTTTTATTTTTTTACATCATTTTCTTATTATTAATTTATTATTACGTCTGTTTATTCAAAATACATATTTTGATAAAACTTTTTTTCAATAGCTAAAAAATGAATATCGCAACCACTGCAACTCTTAAAGAAAAATATCTCGTTATTAAAAAATCTTCCTAATATATAAACTCTATTCTTTTAACCGCTCAACTTACCACCCAACTACTAGCTTGCTTGTTATGCAAACATTCCTAAATGATACACATAATTTCTTTAAACTCTTCCGGTATGTAAAATACTCCTACACGCATACTCAAATTCAACCCATTATATTTGTAAAATGGTACTTTAAAATCAACCTAAATTAGGTACACATAAAGTGGCCAAACATATAATTGAGGTTGTCGGACCCACACACACCCGCCGCAGGAACGACGCTGGGCTAGCCATCTTTTGCCGTATAAACGACGAAGAACGAGCTAAGGTTGTACAAGATCGAAATCTACATGGATCAAATGAAACAAATCTGTTAATCTAACAAAAAAAGAAAAAATAAATAAAAAGAGGATGAGAGTGTAGGGAAAAAATGCTTCCATCTGTAAAAAAAGCGGGAGAAATGTCGATGTTTTTTTAAGAACGGCTGAGTTGGTACAAATATAGTTAGTGCAGTTAGTGAGAGCCCACTCTCATACTCCTACAGGAGGAAAACACCATGAAAAGACTTGAACTTGAGACCTCTCGCATGAGGAAGAGCCCCCTGACCAACTCTGCTAGGCAAACGTTGGCAACAAATGTCAATGTTTTGCTAGAAAAACGGCGTTTCATTATGGTTGTTGGAACATTTGATCGGCGGATTTAGCCGGAGCACTTGACAGTTTATTGTGGTTCCAAATTTGAAGGTGTATGTTACCGTGTGAGGAATGTGTGTGTTTTGAAAAGTGTGTTTCTGTGCTTAGCCGTATAGGTTACGTATAAAACATTAGAACATGCATCGAATATTTTACATTTATAATAGATAATCCACTCTTGCATATAACTACTTTTAACTGACTTAGCTTACAATCAATTTTGCACCTTTTTAATGTAACTTTTAAGGTTACAAATAGCAAAACCTTAATTTTTATTATATGTTTTGTAATTTGTTACTTGCCTTAACACATGTATACATGAGTTCTTCAATCTTTTGCAGTTGTATGGCAAACAACTAATGTCACAGTAAGCAAACAAAGTGGGTCATAAATGTATGTATTTCAAGACAACAAATATTAGTAAAATCTTACAAAACCTATTTATATGTGTCTATACATTTTTTATAAATTGTATTAGTTATAAAAATAATTTATTTTATATACTCAAATAGAATATTATTTAATTTGTTTCAAAATAGTTGTCATGCTTTGATTTTTTTAAGTTTTTCGTTTTTAATGTTTTATTTTTTCTTTTTTTTTTTGTTATATAATACATGATTAAATTATACGAATAAAAATATATTTAAAACCCAATACATTCATATATTTTGCATCAAACATTATATAATACAAAAGAAAATAGTTAAGTTAAAGTCTAAGATAGATAAAAAAAAATTATTTTGAGACGGGGGAAGTATATAAAAATGAGATGTATATAGATTTTGTTCTATGTCTAACTTTTAGAGTGTATTTGGCAAAAATAGCAATAGCACTCAGCTTTAGCAGTGAGCAGGATCTGTAATAAGTAGCTAGATATGTGCAGGTGACGTAGCTTTAGTTATAAATATAATATGTAAATGTTAGCCCGTAGTTATATTATTGTAACGGGCCCAAGCCAGAGTCTAGAATATTCCTATTATTGCTATAAATTTGTACATTGTAATCAATCAAATCAATCATTATCATTACCATTCTACATGGTATCAGAGAACTAAACGATCCTTCCCAAAACCCTAAAACAGCCGTTCCTCAACTTAAACAACCGCCACTTTAATTTTTCCGGCCGTCGGCTTCGGCCGGCGGTCCGGAACACTTCCATCGTATATATTTCAACACCTAAAAAAAAAAGAAAAAAAAAGCACAAATCACCAAATTCTCCCTTGATCTTACCGGGGAAGATAGGATGAACTCTATCTTTGCTCAAAGGCACAAGAATTGAAGATGCTCTATTTTATTTCCTGTAGTAGTAATAAAGATCTAAGATTGTTGCGTTTTGTTGAGACAATAATCTTGTATTGGTTCTATTTCTTAACTGGTCTAGAGGCTTCATGTGAAGTTTGGACAGTGAAACAACAAAGCTATAGTATCTCAGCCGTTTTGTTGCAAAAAAATAAAAAATTAAAAATTAAAAATTTGGTGGATCTTTATGTTTTTCTAGGGAAAAACACGTCTCGTTTGTACGGAAGGTTCTTTGGGGGTTGAAATTTTAGAACCAACTTTCATTTTTTTCATCTTTTCTTTTGATATTAGTGCATGAGTTTTGGGTGCAATTTCCTTTGTTTTAGTTGTAGGGGATACTTTGGGTTATCCCATTTGTTTTAGTTGTAAGGGATACTTAGGGTTATCCCATTTGGTAAGGATACTTTGGTTTATCCTGTTAGGTAAGAGATACTTTGATTTATCCCATTTGGAATGCTGCTTGAAGATGGGCTTCCGCTTGCTATCGAGTGTCTTCTTCAACAATTATCTATTAGTTTTACTTTCTTTTTTGTTAGCTTTTAATCTCCAATCTGAGCTTTCGCGATTTTGCCGCTCGGACTGCGGGGGAGTGTTAGCCCGTAGTTATATTATTGTAACGGGCCCAAGCCAGAGTCTAGAATATTCCTATTATTGCTACAAATTTGTACATTGTAATCAATTAAATCAATCATTATCATTACCATTATACAGTAAAATGGCTTTTAAATGTCCAACTCTCCTAAATACTACTTCATGAAACATGTGAAAATGAGCATTTCATGGATAAAGTTGTTTGCTAGTTGATAAACGAACAATAAAAATTACATCGCTTAGTATTTACTGTTCACGACTCTTAAATGCTTTTTAATCGCATTTTGTAGGTCAAACACACCATTAAATTATAAGCAGTACTAACTCATAGTGCAATTAATTTTCTTTACATCAAATGACTCCTTTGGATTCGTAATTTTGACCGACATCGGGCATGGCCTAAAATTTCCTAGGGCTCGTTTGGTTTGTAGATGGGTTTAGGATTTAGATTTGGATTTGAATTTAAATTTTGTTTAGGATTTGGATTTGGATTTAATGTAGGAGAGAGAAAATATAAAAGTTGTTTGTTTTATATATTGGGATATAAATTAGGATTGAAATTTTTAATTAGACTAAAATACACCGTTGGTCCCTAAACTTGTAGCGGAGGATCGCGATGGGACGAAACCGGGCATATTCATCGCCACGGGTCCAAACAGTAGCCATTAAATGCCAGATTGGTCCCTTGACCAAGTCAAAGTCTGATTTTTGTTTTGTAGTCGAGGGTATTTTAGTCCATACACATTTATACTTTTATAACACATTTATGTTTTACCCTTCATCTTTCATTCTCTTCATCATCTCCCAAATCATTCATCTCCCTAACATGATCATCTCCCCACAATCATCACGGAAAAAAGCGTTGATGAATCAAGCGTAATTATCATTGATAGTATTCTTGTGTTGGGTTGTTTGTTATGTCAATGGTTACAAACACAATTGCTAATTCTTGAGTGCTCCTTTTTAAGTTCCATCTAATATATCATCGTGTACAGACGAGAATGTGCGGTCTTCTTACCACCACTCTGTGCTCACTTGTACCCTCGAGAAGAGCCATGATGGTGGTCATGGCGATTTTATGGTTTAGCCCCGGTGTGCAAGTTCTTGATCAAGAATGAAGATGGTGTTTCATTTGCACCCCTCGTGCTCATGAGCCATGATAAGATTTCGATGGAGATCTGGTATAATTTTCGTTTCATTATAAACAACTTCTTAATATAATAACAATATATTGTGATAAATTTAAACTACTAACATCTTCAAGTAGCACAAGCATACATAATAAACTGTTTTCTACATGTTTTACCACTATTGATTATTTGCTATCAAATAGCTAGCAAGTTTCAAAACCAAACGCCCACATAGATATTGTGGAAGGAAGGTTAACTAACTAAATATTAATCATGATGTCGGTACTATCTTAAAGATGCGGTTTTGGATGGTGGAATTCCATTCAACAAGGCTCATGGTATGTCTACTTTTGAATACCGGGAAAAGATAAAGATTCAACAACATTTTCAACGATGGAATGTTTAGTTATTCCTTCTGCAATGAAAGCAGATTCAAGATTTGTATGATGGCTTTAATGGTCTCACCACCCTAGTTGATGTTGGTGGTGGCAGTGGTGCTAGCCTTAAAATGATCATCTCTAAACATACTTCACTTAAGGGTATCAATTTTGACTTGCCCCATGTTATTGAAGATGCCAAGACTTACCACGTATGCATGTATAGATGACTTAAATATAGTTATCGCTTTTAAGAATTAAAAGGCTAATAAATGGTTTCATCGGTTATTGAGCATGTTGGAGGAGATATGTTTGAAAGTATACCAAAAGGAGACGCCATTTTTGAAGGTTGTATATTTCTATGGTTATATAGAATTTGAAACCCCTACATAATTTATTTGGATTCTAATTGATATTTTGACGTTTAATTCAACGATGGATTCTTCATGATTGGAGTGATGCACACTCGTTGAAAATTTTAAAGAATTGTTATAAAGCACTTCGGAAAATGGGAAAGTGATTGTGGTAGAATCCATTCTTCACGAGGCTCGGACTTCACTAGAGCGACCCAAAGTTTGCTACATCTTGATATGATTATGATGGCTTACAACCCGGAGGCAAAGAGGACTCATAAAGAATTTGAAGCCTTAGCAAAAGGCGGAGTTTCAAGGTTTCATGAAGGCTTCTTGTGTTATCAATCAATGGGTTATAGAATTTTGCAAGTAGATTTCCATTTTAATCAAGGCTTCTTGGCACATGTTAACGCTCATGAATAATCAAATAAGACTTAATAAGCACCATTATGTCAGAAGTTTTAAATGTTTAGAAGGGATGTAGATTTTCTAATAATTGCAATTAATTAATGGTCCTGCAATGCATTGTTGTTTCAAAAATAAACACCATTTAATGGTGTTAACCATATAGAATCATGGCCTTGATTGTTTCAATGATTTGGGTAGATGATGAAAGATGAAGGGTAAAACATAAATGTGTTATAAAAGTATAAATGTGTATGGACTAAAATCGCCATTCTACAAACAAAAATCGACTTTGAGCAGGTCGAGGGGCCGTCTGGCGTTTAATAAGCTCTTATTTGGAATGATGGCGATGAAAAGGCGAGTTCGTCCCATCGCGATGAGCAACAACAGTTTAAGGGCCAAGCGGTGTATTTTAGTCTTTTAACTATTTAAATTAAATATATATATAAATTATTGACTTGACCCACAATTGTATGAAAAGTAAAACAAAGAACAAGAATTAATTAGAGAAAAGAATTAAAAAAAGAAAAGAAATCTTGAGAAGTGCATTTTGTTAGTAAACCATCTCTCATTTGATGTTTTATGTATTCCCACCATTATGGTGTCAACTCAAATTTAAATCATCAGCCATTCAACCAAACGTGTAATTTTTACTTTCAACCCAAACCTTTTGCACAAAAACCAGTAACCAAACTGGCCCCTAGTCTATTTATTAAAGAATCTATCACACTCTGTGGACCACACTTCTAACACTTAACGACACGTGTATGATATGGTCCCATACAAACCTAGTACCAATCTAGGTTAACACAGCAAGCATGTCAACATAAAGTGCTTCGACTACTCCCATGTTGAAATAAAGAATTGTATCGTATAGCAGCATCTCATTTCAACCATCAATTCTAGCTAAACTGATTAAAAAATTAAACTATCTACTGACATACTTAAACATTATATATGGTAAAACATAATAAGGTATCAAACTTAATTAATCTTAACATGACATGTTATACAAGGTTCAATAAACACTAAATCATATACTAAGTTACTCCTTACATTTATTGCAGTCGCTTTCTACTCAAATATATTGTTCTCGTAGTTAAAAGAGTGCATGCCATGGAATAGCTTAAATAACAAAGTTTTGTCTAACTAATGCTCTTAAAGTATTGGTTTAGAATTTAGATTATTAAATAAAGAAAATTTATACTTATTAAATTAAAAATCTCAATTAAATAAGGTAATCTAGAAGTTTAATAAATGGTATTAAATACATTTTTTAATTTAAAAGAAAAGTGCTAGATGAATTAATGTAGACAAATCAATGTAATCAGGACTTGTTAAACAATCTCAAATAACAAATATGTATCACCTTGAAAAACTAACAAATTAGCTTTGGGTAAGCGTGTAACATCTAAACTAATTGATTCTAAAATAAACCGCACTATCAGGCCTGTAACATCTCGAAATTTACAGAAAATAGGATTTATATTTATATAATTGGATATGGCTATTATTATAGAGAAATAATTAGATAAGTCTCATTTTAGCGGAGTTAATAATTAAGTTATTATAGAGAAATAATTAGAGAAGTCCTTTAACTTCTCAAATCCAGATTTTGTTTAAAAACCAAGATACATTTTAACAATTCCCCTTACGACTATAATGTTATTTTGTTATACCAGGATTACGAAATTACAAAAAAAATTATTGAGCATCATTTTGGTCTCTCATATTAATGGTTTCATTACATGTATACGAAAACTTCGCGTCTTGGCATGGGTAAATATACTACAAGAAAAATGTCTTTTAGCGACATGTATAGCGACGCATTAATGCATTATATGTCAACGACATACTAAGCGACTTTAGATGATGGGTTGCTGGAAATGAGTCGTTGATTATTGCGACGTGCGAAATATGTCATATTTTTAGCGAAAAATGTAACAACGTCCTAATAGGTCGCTACAAGTATAGCGACTTCACTCTCTCTTTTCGCTACTTATGTCGTTGTTTCTTAGGGATGTCACCATTTAAGCCGCAATAAGGGTTGCAAAATTTAAAAAGGTCGTTGGTCTTGTCTCTAGTATTATTATAAAGGGATCAACCATAATTATACGGTTTTAAACCATGAGATCGCTTGATGCCGATGGACAGCACTAGTGAAGGTGAGTCAGTGAGTTATGAGAGATATTCGCCAAATTTGAATTGTGAAAAACCATTTATTTACAACTATGTTATAAACTTAATTAAAATGCAACTTGGGCGTCGCATGACATGTTTTGGTAAGGGGTAATCACTGCACCTGGTAAATATATTAACCAAAAAGCGTTTAAGTACAATGGATATGAGTGAAGTCCCATATCTCGACTGTTACATAGGCATAAAACACATAACAATATATTTCCTATTTTCTAAACAAGAAAAGCAGACCACTACTCAAATGATAACATAGGACATAACGAAGAAAATTACTTCTAGGACCTTGAAGCTTGGTGCCATACATGGCATTAAAGGCATCAAATTTCACGGAAGATCATGAACTGATTAGCATAGTCATCATAGTCATAGTCATCATACTCATCTTCAAACTCTTGGCCACCACCGAATAGATTAGCAGACTCATCAAATGGGTTGTAACCACCTCATCTTGAATCGAAACCACGATCTCTCCCACTTTAGAAAAAGGGTTAACTCTCTTAGTAGAAGAGGCGGGCGGATTACAAGAATCACTAGTTATAGGAGCCACACAGACTCCATCTCTTTCAAATCACTCATAAGAGGTTCTTTTGATGCAGTACCTGTCTTAGTAGACTTATCTTCATTAACTTCCATTTTACGACCAGTATCCACATCCTTGTTGGTGTCATTAGAAGGAGTGCCAAACGCATCCGTATGTTCCATATTAAGAGCATCAAACGCATCCGTTGCTTAACTCTAATAATGAAATCATAACATTATAAAAGTTGCTAAATATATTTAAATAAAAATTATCGATTTAACAAGTTGCATTTAAGAATAACTAGCAGAGTACCCGCGTATTGCGGCGGCGGGTACTCTAAAATAATAATTTCCGGTGAACTATGTTTTTTAAATTCAAATACGATTTTTGACAAAAAAGATTACGGATAGAAAGAATTTCATGTTGCATATTTCAACTCTTAGCTAAGTCAACCCATTCAATCTGTAATCGTAAAAGACGATACCCAAGAAACAGAAACTGAAAAAACCCAAAACCGGAAAACCCTTTTATCCGAGTTTGATTTTGAGTTTACTTTCAAATATCTCAGGTTACCCGTACCAAACCGTGTTTAATATACATGTAGTTTTTAACAAAATATTCATAAAATGTACAAGCATTGGAGAATTAAATTTTCTGGCATCATGCATCACGGTCGCGAGTCTCATATATTGTCTTATGCAATGGAGACAATACCTTTTATGTTCAGGCAAATCATAAATGTGACATTTGAGAAATTTTCAGTAAATTTTCTAAGCAATTTAAAGCTTAATGCAAAGTCATTTACGCACCATCTACAAGTTTAAGTCACTTAATTCTTTAGATGTAACTTCATTTTACAAATTTATGACACTTAATTCTTTGTATGTAACTTCATTTTACAAATTTAAGACACTTAATTCTTCATATGTAACTTCATTTTCTACTATTAGCAAGTGTGTTGGCTTAAACATTTTAAAACTTTCTTTTATAGGAAATCCTAAATGCATTATAAAGTAGTATAGATAGTTACAAAATAGGTTTTAGGGTTTCTATTGTTAATTGTAAATTTATATTTAATGGTGAATCTTTTATATTAAAACCTCACAAGTGGACAATAATTATTTCTAATCTTGTAATTTAAAACCATAAAGCCTAAAATAGTTCAACCGACTCTCCCCTACGTGATCCATTGAAATTTTAAGACAATGCTAGCTTGTCTTGTCAAATTGAAGTTTGTTTGGAAGAAGTTTAAAAAAACGTGTAAAAGTTTAAACTTTTAAATTAAAATGACTGACTTGTAACTTGAAAGAGGTTCCGAGTAAATCATAAAAGTTTTTATAAAATTAGAAATATGCAACCATTGTACAACAACGACTGTGTAAGAGTTATAGCGACGATATATGCTATCGCTAAGATTTATGACTCTTATAGTGATTTGATAACAAAAATTTGTGGTCTCTAGTTTTAATAATTTGATTGACTATCATCATTTTCCATTGAATGGCCTCTTGGCGTCAAGCTAATTGGATTAGCTATCTTTATTTCTCACTCAAAATGTTCTTTGAACTAAAATAGAAAGATTCATTTGAGAAATGTGAAAAGGACAAAAAGACTAAAAACTACTCCTTAGTTGGTTCTTTATTAAAGATGCTTCATAAGTTGCATCATTATATGTATTAAAATAAATCAACTTTTTTGTTACTTTTTGACTTAAAAATAGAACAAAAGAGTGTGGAAACCCGCGCGATGCAGCGGGATTGGTTTCAAATGACTTACTTTGTAGCGACACTTAAACCTTAGGGACTAATTTTGCCAAGTTGCTATAGTTAGCAATTAATTCTATAGGACTTACCTTGCAACGCCCTTAAACCTTAGGATTTGTTTTGCCAAGTTGTGAAACTTTGCATTTAATGTTTGGACTTCTGCGGCGGTGCCACTTGTACACTCGGGGACTATTTCTTTGAGTTGTGAAACTTATGATTAATCGTGCTTTGCTTTGTTTTCCTCCCGCCAATTAGTATATATATATAATATGCATGTAAAGAGCGTATCTTTAAACTTATTTATGGTTTAAAAAATTAGTTAGGATCAAATAAAGAGAAATTTTAAGATGAGAAGAATAATAAATAATTGCAATCACATATTAGATATGCATTAACTTGAGTTAAACTTATTTTTAGTCTTTTAGATGTATCATAATATATTTTCTAGCTCAAAATTATATGAATATATACATATATTAGAAGTGTTTCAACAAGTTAGACTAATCTTATATATTTTTCGTCTTGTGCATGTCAAATATGTTGCTAGTACTTCTTTGCATCGTTTTCAAATCAAAATCACTTTCTAAGCCAACTCGGATGCATATAAATAAATGAAAACGCATCTAACTCAAGTCAACGCATCTCAAATGTGCGATTAAAGTTATTTCTCTTTATTTCATTTTAAAGTTTCTTTTTATTTTAATGTTTACTCTCACTGAATCCCTACCCTTTAAAGTAAAACCTTTAATATAGTACTAAAGTTAGAAGATGTAATAATACAACTTTGAAAAAGATGTAATAATACAGCTTTGAAAATGATTTTTGATTGGTACGACGACGAGTTAAACAAAGAGTGTATTAGTTTTGTTTACACAAATTCATAATATATTAATGCTATATTTGTTGTCGTTTCTTTTGGCACTACAACAAATAGTTGAATCTTTTCACGTTAAAATTCACACACCCATAATAGGTGTGTACTTTTATTTATAAATTTACACACCCAAAATGTGATTAATAAAAGCACAATTATAGTTATGTAAAAACCTTTACTATTTTGACTACTTATAAATTTTTAGACTATTTAATCTGAATTTGATTATTTTGTACACATTTGCAAATGTTGAGATTTGTATAATTCTTCACACAACTTTTTTCTACACACTAAAAAAGCGTGTACTTTGATATATTATATAATTATAAGCTTGTATTAATTAGCTAACAAATATGAATAAATGGATTATTTTTTGTAGTGTGGTTTACCTTGCATATTATTTTATGTCCATCTCAGTTGTTTCGATCACCTTTTACTTTATCATAAAAGTTCTATAATATCACCTTGCTTTTAAAGATTAAAAGAGCTAATCCCTTTCAAATTTTTTTTATCTAATGGTGTGAATAAATATCTTTCATTTGCCACTTATTTCCATCTATTTATAAGGCATGAAATCAAGCACATAAGTTAGTCATATTATTTTGATGATCGGGCTTGTTAGGTAGGGAGCTTTTTTGAAGATGTAAGTTTTTTGTTATAAAAATAATCTCTTCCAAAACAAGTATCTCTGTTTGGATACATCAACTTCAAACTTTTATTTTAAAAAAGTAGCTCTAAAATGAAAGCTGATTCATGAAACTTTTAAAATATTCGGAGCAGTAAAAACGTAAAATTATTGTTAACAACTTATAGTTGCAGTTAACAGCTAGTTTACTAAACACTTTTATTGAAAATAAATAAATCAATAAATAAAATACAGCTTGTAACTCATGTTAACAACTTTGCAGTTTACAACTTACAAATTACAATTAGTTTTGTCAAACATACCCAATATGTTTTTCGAAGAATTATTTGTGTAGTCTTGTCTAGCAAAAAGGTTCCACTTTATTTTATTTTTTATTTATTTATTTTTACTACTTCACCGAATATTTTATTTATTGAATTCATATCGTTTTTACCAATGTTTTGAAAACCGGGTTTATAACCGACCCGGTCGAATCACCGGTCACCGGGTCAACCGGTTCGACCTCCGGGTTAACCCGGTTTACCGCCAGGTCACTCAAAACCCGACGGGTCTAACTGGTTAACCCGATTTTAAAAACCCGGGTTATTTTGACCCGTTTTTTGGCTCGAAACCAGTCCAACCAGTTAACCCGGCCGGGTCGACCCGGGTTTCAAAACATTGGTTTTTAGTCATGAATAGAATTTCAAAAAATTCATAAAGCCATATATTTTCTTGAATAAAAAATGATATCGACAAAGCAAAGTCTTTAGACAAGACCCATGTGAATAATTATGGTTCACCAATAAGGTACTATCTCATAATTCAAACTCCTCCAATGAAAAGTCTTGAAGATCAAAATTAATCATATAAATGGTGTCCCGTACGATGATAAATTTTATTTATCATATCTTATACCTTTATTTAACTTTGGATATTTATGGAAATCCATATTATATTGAGTATTTAAAGATTAAAAGTGTCGGCTCCAACAAAAAGTAACGTTCCATAAATTTGTTTGGACAAGTGTCAATCATTAGCCGAACTACAAAGCCCAAAACCAGGACTTCCTCGTTTGTACCAACTATTCTCCTTCATTTTTGTATTAAAAAGAAAAATAAAATAAATGTGTTTACAAATTCTTTATATAGTTATGATATTTGAAATATACAATAAGATAAAATGATAGATAATAATATTTTCTAATTTAAAAGTAAATTTTGAACTTTAAAATGCATCTTAACAAGTCTCCTTAAGGTATTTTGTTAAACAATCATATATTCAAGATATTTAAAAATATACATGTTATATTGGTGCCATGATATAATTTCATTTTTACAAATTAAATCACATCTTATACATTTGTTGATACTCTTATGTGTATATTTTTTTCGTTGTTCAGAAAATATGGTCTTTCTTCTTTTCTCTTTTTATAACGAGCCTCGTATATTTTAACTCGTTTTTGTTAAGATAGGACACGTATTCCACCTTTCGAAAAAAATAAAAAAAAGGGTAGGACACGTATTTCAGTTGTCCTCAATGTTATTAATATTTTATGCATATTTTATTTGTTCGTTCGGTGCACCTATAATGATAATAAGTTAGAAAAGACAAGACAACAGTTAGTCTATGGCATGATAATATAAAATACTAATAAAGCTTTATCGACATGTTCGTTATCGACATCTTGCAACATAATTGGCTATAATCATGTATTTTAATGTAAAATTGTTTATTGAAATTACGGTACCAATTAGTGATAATGAACATTAACTATTGTTAAGTACAGTTATTTAAGGAAAGTTATATGTTTTAACACTTGCAAGTTGCAACATCGACTTAAGTAATGGAGTATTATTAAACCTTTTTTGTCTTACCGATGTACATCATATCTTGTTAACATTTACATATGATAAATGACATTTTGAGGCAGAATTTCAAGTGATGAAGACTAATAACACAGTAGTTCTAGATCTAATTTCTTTTGTGTATCAAGGCTTATTATAGAAATTTGGTTAATTAGATTATGGCTTTCTTTCTCTCTTTATATTGCAAAAAAATTTAATTCTTTTTATCACACTTATTTCAAGGTTTTCAAGATCGGGATCTTACCCAAGAACATTTTCGTCTTTGCAATATCGTGATCATAAGATCGAATCGGGATCTTAAGATCCTACTCTAATGTTATTTCATAATAGTTTCTGTAACATCATACAAATCTACAAATTATTATACGTTATAAACACAAAATACTATGAATGTTTCATAGAAATGTTATCCTAAAATATGATTATGAAATGTAATTAACATGTTGTTTTTCGAATTCTAAAAAAAAAACAGCTCATAAATTTGTAGTTTTTTAGTTTGTAATCCGAGAAAAGTAAGACGGATTTCATCTAACGGACCAACGGATCTTTTCAAACGAGTCAATCACTATAACACTTTTCGCATTGACAAAATTCTAGTTAGATTTTTTACTTAGTGTAAATCAATCACAGTAACAAATTAACAATAATAAAATACACATTTTTAATATGACACTTGTTAAATCATCACCAGGAGCTCATTTCAGTCAATATGATGATGCGTCTATAAATTTGTAGCACTTTATTTATATTATCTTTAATACACATTATATTTTACAGTGGTTCAAACGGTCACAAATTATGAAACTTGTTGTGCTAACCTTGATAAGAGTAAATTGCAAAAATCGTCCTTGTGGTTTGGCCAAATTAGACGTATTTAAATCTTTGTGGTTCATTAAGTCTAAAATCGTCCTTATTTTGCCTTTGTTTGGAATATTTTGGTCCTTGGCACTAACTTTTAGAAACCACACGGACAATTTTGCAATGCCAAAGGATTAAAATGAATCCAAGCGATGCAAAATAAACGATTTTGCACTTAATATTCTGAAAATAAAACATGCAATTTGGCCAAACCACAAGGACAATTTTTGCAATTTACTCCCTTGATAATTGCGTTTGAACTTCCAACTTTTGAACACTTTCTCAAAACTGACAATGATTCTAACCACACCACTTGAATGTTACATTTATTTTAACTTAATTTGTGACATTTTGCTAAAAAGAAAACAAAGTAGGAGGGGGCAAAATAAAAAAAAAATAAAAAAAAGGGTAATTTGGTCCTTTAAGGTAATAAAACAACCTATTATTTGACTCGGCAACGATGTGAACGTGACAAGTACTTGCCCTAAAATAAAATAAATAAAAAAGGTCAGGCTTTTTTTTTCAGAGAAATTAAGGTTACTTAATTGGGAAATAGCGTGACTGATATTGCTAGTTTTGATGGAAAAATTGTCCTTTGCCTGTCTTTTATCTTTCTATAAATAACAAAAGTTGGTACTATATATCATGGGTTTTAAGCTTGTCTTGCAAAGGCATGAGTTAAGAATAAATAATCTGCGAGGGCCATTGAAAATGCATGGAATCCGCGTAAAAGTGCAGACAGAATGTATTTTTATGTAGGTCACTGTGTCTTTCGATTATCTTTCGTGTCTTAGCTTGTCTTTGTGCAGTATGGTCACTCCCATATCATTACTCTAAAGAAGAAAGCTTAGATTCCTACATATTACTGTAGTACATACCAAGTGGGGTTAATTGTTAATTATTCAAAACACACATCATCACATGGGCAGTTTTATCATTAACAAGTAAAATCTAACCTTGACACCATGTAAATCCATACAGATTGTATGTTTGTTCTTTCGGATCTTTTGGAGCAGGCTTCTTTGATTACGCCTCAAGATGCCTAGGAACAACATTCACCGTTCTTTTATACGGATGAGCCCACATGTATTAGCCCATGGATACTCATTCCATACACAAAAATCCTCAACATTCCTTAGCAAATGGTCGGGAACATTAAACCTTCCTTCCCGACCGATAAAGACAAATGTTGCAACCACCAACAAAGCAACCTCACGGCATCTTCATGGGATAACAATTCCCACCTTTCCGCCGACTTTACCAGCGCCAAAAGGTCATCACCCTTAACTTTTTGTTCTTAGTTTTCTTTTATCGGAAACAACCGATCAAAAAGGACTATATTTAAACCTTTAACAACATGGCGTGGTCACTTTCACTATTATCTCTGCGGTCCTAAACGAAACCCGGTTAGAAGACTAAATTGTTCACGGCCAAAATCAAAACATTATCACCTAGTACAAAAGTTAAAGGTGGACAACAATCGATAACTTTTGACACCTCAACCGCATTTGATATAAATAATGGTATAAGTGGTTGTCGGGGAATACTTAGGAAAATCTAACCAAGGGCCAAAACGGCAGTTTCTCTAAACAATTTGGTTCTATTAACATTGATGCACCTTTAATAGTAGCAATATGTTCTAATCTAGATCGACCGTTAGCTTTGCATCAAACATGTTCGTGGTTGGATTGTTGAGATGTTGAAGAAGCTGCGATTATTTGTAGGAATATCGTCGGTTGCTTTGAATCTACGAATATCGTCGTTTGGAAGAAGAACTATTCGGGGAGTAGGATTAGGCGTTGGATTATTGAGTTTGAGAGGAAGGATATCTGTTTCAAGTTGTGGATGATTTTTCGGCTTTGAGAGGAAGGTGTGTGTGGGGTAAAGGTGTGTGTTTGGGATGATTTGGGTATTTTGTGTTTTGTATTTAGGTGTATTAGGATAATAAATAATTTTTGAGAAATGTAATTTGGAAAGTTAAAGGTGTATTGTATGGTATGGAGTGGTATTTATAGAGTTCTTAGAAATACATATGTGTGGGGCAAGTTGCTTGACTTATTTGCATTAAAAATTGGTTTTATAGATAGTTCTTAAAAGTCTGAATTTGTGGGGTAGAGTTGCCAAACTTATTCGTATTTATAAAGTTAAAAATAGAAATTTTGATTTTTAAAAAACAAAAAATTAATGATTCTTGCGTCTGATAGGTCAAGTTGCCCAACAGACAAAGAGTTAGTTTTGTCTTATGTAAGTACAACGTGGGCCCAAATATTTGATAGAGTTCTTGTGGGAGAGTTGCGGGGGCGTTTAAGTGAAAAAAAGTGGGACGTTTGGGGTAATAAAGTTGGGCGGTTGGGGCGTTTAGAAATTTTCCTTTAAAAATCTTGTATGAAAAACATTACCAATCATAGTCAAAGGTTACATTATTTTAAAAAAGATAACGTACGTTATCGTAAATCTAAAACGAAGAAGTTGTTGACATTTGAAAATATTAAAATGTGGTTATCATTCCCTTGAACAATGATTACCTGCATAACGGGGTGATTACGTAAAAACGGGGATGAATAGTTAAAGTAGAAACTACATTGGCCCAATCAGAAATTGCCATACCCTCCTGGTAAACACTGTTGGACCTGTTGAAATTGCTAATGGAAACACGCGGCCCAATTAGATGAAGAATTATAAGATAAAGGACACCGTAGATTTTAGTATCTTGCCCGTTCATTTTCCATTCTTAGAATATATTATAATTGATTTTAATTAGTGACATTCAAATGTTGAAGTTTTAGTAATTGAGGGTTAATCGAGAGCCGGGATCATAATCTTATATTCAAGTTGCCTCCCATAACGATGAGCAAGATTATGCATATTTTCACATTGCGGTGACGACGGTTAGTTGTACATATATATGCTCGGGTAACTTGGCTGAATGGTATGGAAACATATGACATTGTCAACGCGTTTTTTTTAACAATAATAATAGTGCCAGATTGCTTTTGAACCAAATACACAAAGTTACTTGGTTATTGTCAAAAAACGCAATCTTTTTCATATGTTATTGTGATGATTATTTTCGTGTTTTAGTTATTCTTTTATGAGATTGTCTAACAAGTGCCCTCAAGTCATTGATTAAGCTACATTTATTATACACACATTTTCTTTTTATATTACAAATTGTAATTTCACATTAATTAAACTTATAAATTATTATAATAAAATTTGATTTTTAATCAGATAAACTCAAACTTTCTTGTTATAATCACCATAAACCTAACTCTAAAAGCACTCGTTAAAAAAACCCAAAACAAAATCATAAGTTATCATAATTGTTTTATGCTTGGATGGCTACCTTGAATTCCTCTTCTCCAGTTAATGAGTCAATTCAATAAACCAAATGTTCAAACCTTGATATATATATATATATATATATATATATATATATATATATATATATATATATATATATATATATATATATATATATATATATATATATACACACCTTTTTCTTCTTTAAAAGAGTGTAAGTTATTCATTTAATTTCTTAATATTTAATTTCTTCAATTAAAGAACAAATTAGTTTTCTTAAACAAATATCTTTAAGATGTGGGGTCTTCTACTAGTTTGGCCGATCAAACTAGTGGTTATAAACTATTGATGCACCGGCTAACTTGGCGATCAAGTTGGTGTGAATAAGGAATCGACGATGAACCTAATAGTAGGAATGATGAGTTTAATGGTATTGCTTGGTTCTCGTTACGATGGACAAGTGGGCCGGTTTCACTTGGTTCAAGCCACAGTCATGACGCACCTAGTCATGACACGCTTTGAGGTCATGATACTTTATTGAAAATTCGTGCTATTGAAAAACAAATCTTTGAGGAAAACTTGTTCTTGTGGGTGACGATGGGCAACCATTAAGACCGGCCGTGACGATGGATGCTACTACTTCTACTAGGGCTAATCGATTGAGCATCTTAAGGTCATGCGGTCACACAGAAGGAGCTAGAGGAGATGCTACTCGCTATTGGTTATTATTGAAACCTCCTCGAGATACGTGTGGTCCTATGGCTTCTAATGTTAATGGCCATAATAATGCTAATGATACGGTTGATCTGAATGCACATGGGTCATTGGTATTGAGAAGGTTGGTGCTTTGAAACAACCTTCTTCATCGTATCTTGGTGTTACTTCTATTGAACCAAAGAAACACACATCTAACTTTTGTAGGTTAGAGTGTGGTATGAAAGCTAATGGTGTGGATCATTACGTCCCGATGAAAGTGGTTGAAGAGGTGACCACTAGGTTTGAGAATACTTTGTATGGGTATTTCCTTGGTCAGCGCTTGCTTTTCTGTTGTTGATTACTTTATGCATGTCGTGGGCTAAGTTTGGTATACAAAGGTAATGATGAATTCAAATGGGTTCTTCTTCTTTAAGTTCAATTCGAAGAAAGGTGTTGATGATGTTGTTCAAAACGGTCCTTGGTTGATTAGAAATGTACCTATTATTCTTAAACCATGGACATTGAACACCAACTTACTTAAAGAGGATTTGACCAACATCCGGTGTGGGTTAAATTCCTTGATGTTCCTCTTGCTATGTTTTCGATGATGGCCTTAGTCTCCTTGCCACATTGATAGGCACGCCAGGTTAGATGCTTTTACTAGCCAAATGTGCAAGGACTCGTGGGGCCGTAGTAGTTTGCTAGATGCATGATTGATGTGAAGTCGGATGAGGTGCTTAGGGACAACCTTACTATTGAGATACCGTTACTTGATGGGTCGGGTTCGACTATTGAGAAGATACGGGTTGAATCACGAGTGGAAACCACCTCATTGTGATAAATGTAAGATTTTTGGTCATACTCTTATTGAATGTCCGAAAGTTGTTGAACCTCTGCTCGACCTACTAAGCGTGTTAATGATGGTTTCAAGGCGGTCAATAATAAGTGGAAGGAAAGCAAGGTGGTTCTACTATTCTGGTCGAGGAGGGTTTACTAAACTTTGTTGTGGGTAGCGGTTTCAATATCAACCCAAAAGACTCATCACGAACCTAAGAAAGTGGAAGTCACTAAGAAGAATGCTTGATGTGGCTAGTTCGAGTGGAACAAAGATCTCTACATCTAATCGGTTTGGCGCTCTTAATATGGAATATCACGGATGATTTTGGTATTCCTTGAATGACACCAACAAGGATGTGGATTACGGTCATCGATGGAAGTTAATGAAGATAAGTCTACTAAGGCAGTACTACATCACAAGAACCCTTGTGAGTGATTTGAAAGAGATGGAGTCGGGTGTGTCTCCTATAACTAGTGATTCTTGTATTCCGCCCACTCTTCTACTAAGAGTTAACCCTTTTCTAAAGTGGGAGATATCGTGGTGTCGATTATGAAGATGAGGTGGTTGCTAACCCATTTGATGAGTCGATAATCTATTGGTGGTGGCCAAGAGTTTGAAGATGAGTATGATGACTATGACTACAATGACTATGCGAAGCGGTTTCGATCTTCAAAGAATTTGGATGCCTTTAATGCCATGTATGGCACCAAGCTTCAAGGACCTAGGAAGTAATTTTCTTTCGTTGTGTCCTATGTTATCATTAGAGTAGTGGTTTGTTTTCTTGTTTAGAAAATAGGTAGTATCTTGTTATGTAAGCTTTATGCCTATGTAACGGGCTGAGATATGGGATTTCACTCATATCCATTGTACTTAAACATTTTTTGGTTAATATATTTACCAGTGTGTAGGATTACTCCCCTTTACCCAAAAAAAATAAATATCTTTATAAACTTTTCCCTCGCTAATTCTTTACTTTGACGAATCTAATACCTTTTAAGCAAGCTTAACATTCTTTAGTTTTATTTAAATTTTCTTTATAACAAAACACTACTTATAAGAAATGACATTGCAATTTGACTTAGTAGTAAAACGTCCCAAATGTCTAAGAAATGACCATCATTCAAACTTCTCTAAAGACTCGACTTTAATCAGAGCAAAAATCTTCACTACAACAATCGGATGGACGGGCGAGTCCCCGGCGAAAGTCACTAAACGACAAAATAAAATCTGACGTGGCACATGAATTCGCTGACTTGTTATAAAAATTCAACACGAAATTTACTGAGGGGACATGTCCGGAGAAAGTAACTGATTTTGACGGATAGTCAAAATTCAACGCAATCTTTCCAGGGGCGAGTCCAGCTGTAAGTAGATTTCGTTCACCAAAACTTTGACTAAAAGTTCAAAACATAGTAATTGTCAGCGGAAAATTCCATGACTCTTTCCCTGGGGACATGTCCCGATAAAGATATATTTTAAAAAAATAAACTTTATTGTGGATATAATACAATGGCTGATTATACGTCGGAAAAAATAAACTTTATTGTCGATATATCTCTTTAATCGAGTTCTTGATATGTTTGGGTCAGAAATTTACATGATCATATTCTTTACCAAACACTATTATATTGTAACATATATAAACATATAATAAAAAGTTGATCAAATATTTAAACAAGTTACTACCTTGAGCATAGAGTTGCCATTGATGTCTAGTTCTTTTTCCAAGAGGCAAGTTAAAAAAATCCATTATGATCAAACAATGTTGTTTAAGATTTTGAATTTTTTGAAGTTTTTTTTGTGATGATCATATGAAATGAACTGTTTTTAATGAAGCATATGAAGCATCAGTGTCAAGTGTGTGTTTTCTTGGTGTATACCATAGCACCTATAGTCGGTTGTTTAACATGATACATATACCATAGCACCTATACTCGGTCGTTTAACATGTTACGTATGCCATAGCACATATACTCGGTCGTTTAACATGATACGTATACCATAGCACCTATAGTCGGTCGTTTAACATGATACGTTTACCATAGCACCTATACTCGATCCTTTAATATTATACGTATACCATAGCACCTATACTCGGTCGTTTAACATGATACGTATACCATAGCACCTATACTCGATCGTTTAACATGATACGTATACCATAGCACCTATAGTCGGTCATTTAACATGATACGTATACCATATACTCGGTTGTTTAACATGATACATATACCATAGCACCTATAGTCGGTCATTTAACATGATCGTATACCATAGCACCTATACTCGGTCGTTTAACATGATCGTATACCATAGCACCTATAGTCGGTCGTTTAACATGATCGTATACCATAGCACCTATACTCGATCGTTTAACATGATCGTATACCATAGCACCTATACTCGGTTAGTTTAACATGATCGTATACCATAGCACCAATACTCGGTCGTTTAACATGATCGTATACCATATACTCGATCGTTTAACATGATACTTATACCATAGCACCTATACTCGGTCGTTTAACATGATCGTATACCATATACTCGATCGTTTAACATGATCGTATACCATAGCACCTATACTAGGTCGTTTAATATGATCGTGTCGATAGCACCTATAGTCGGTCGTTTAACATGATCGTATATCCGTAGCACCTATACTCGGTCGTTTAACATGATCGTGTACCATAGCACCTATACTCGATCGTTTAACATGATCGTATACCATAGCACCTATACTCGGTCGTTTAACATGATCGTATACCATATACTCGGTCGTTTAACATGATACATATACCATAGCACCTAAAGTCGATCGTTTAACATGATCGTATACTATAGCACCTATACTCGATTGGTTTAACATGATCGTATACCATAGCACCTATACTCGGTTGGTTTAACATGATCGTATACCATAGCACCTATACTCGGTCGTTTATCATGATCGTATACCATAGCACCTATACTCGGTGGTTTAACATGATCGCATACCATATGCTTGGTGGTTTAACATGATCGTATACCATAGCACCTATAGTCGATTCGTTTAACATGATCGTATACCATAGCACCTATACTAAGTCGTTTAACATGATCGTATACCATAGCACCTATACTCGATCGTTTAACATGATCGTATACCATAGCACCTATACTCGATCGTTTAACATGATCGTATACCATAGCACCTATACTCGGTCGTTTAACATGATACGTATACCATAGCACCTATACTCGGTCGTTTAACATGATACGTATACCATAGCACATATACTCGGTCGTTTAACATGATACGTATACCATAGCACCTATACTCGGTCGCCTCCATCACCACTACATAACGGGGACATGTCCCCGGCAAAAGTTTTCACGTTTTTTTATTTTCCCTCCAACGTTTTTACTTTATCCCGCCATTACCTTCCCCGGGGACATGTCCACGGTAAAAGGCATGCTAAAAGACAAACATAATCTTCCCCGGGGACTTGTCCCTGGCGAAAATGAATCGTAAAAATGACCTCGATTATTAATCTCATCTGTTTCACAAATGAGATGAAAAAAAAACCCTGCGACTCTCCTTCATCTTAATCAATTATTAATCTCGACTCCTTCATCTTCACCACGGACCACTGCACCACCACTACATCATCGTCGCCTCCATCACCACTACATAACGGTTCATTCATTTTCTCTTCTTACTATATACTGAACATTGGTTGTGCAATATTACTCCATATATGTATTTTTTTCTTTGACTAGATTTGAGGGGAGGGGTTATGTTTCTGGCGTGATATTACTCCATATATGTTTTTTTTCTTATTATGTTTTTTTTAATCTCGTGAATGATTAATATTTGGCTGTGCAATTTAGCTTATTTTGTGGGTAATATTTTGTTAGGTGTGATATTACTCCATATATGTATTTTTTTTTTCCAGTTTGTAATATTTTGTTAGGTCCGGTTTTGTGTTGCTAGTTTGGTTAAGCTTTGTGCACGCTAGTTTGGTTAAGCTTTGTATTTGCTAGTTTGGTTTCGCATTCATGGAGTAAATTTCTTTGAGATGGAAGTTAGTTGCTAGTTTGGTTAAGCTTTGTGTAACTACATGTATAAAAAAAGTAAAAGTGAAGAGTTGTCGAGTTATAATAACTTTCAGTTTTAGTTGCATATTTTTCTTATATAATAAGTAAATAAACAGTTTTAATAACACCTCTAATTCAGCTTTTATTTGCTTGCACCTTGATATAAGTAGCGGTTTCCGCTAGAACTTGTAGGTGGTCAATGCACACGGGTAAAAGAGTACATGAATTCTAGTGTTTTGTTAACGTTCAATAATATAGTTTTAATATGTGCTTTGGTTTTTTACTTGTAGGAATATAGTGTCTACTGTCAGTCTGGAGTGCAAACCGCGACCACAGCTGAGACCAAAAGGTAAGATATGTCGTTGCGTATTTTAAATAGTTTAGGGTTTTAGGTAATGAGAACTATCCAAGCATCGGGTATCAAAAAGACCATTTAAGCCATTAGGGTTGAATTGGTCATTTTAACAATTAGGGTAGGAGAGTAGGATGGTGGATTTTGGGACCTAAACCAAGATCTTGGCAAGGTGTTGGGGTCCACCCCTTTCATGTGCAATAGCACTTTAACTATGTTAATGAGATCATGTTGTTTCATCTGCTCGTGATACAAAAGATTTGATCATGTTTGCTTAAGACTTTTTGAACAATGTGTCTAGGGTTGAGGTTCTTTGAAAACAAATGAATGATGTTAGTGTGTCTAGTATAATACAATGGTGATTATACTACCTTGAGCATAGAGTTTTCATTGATGTCTAGTTCTTTTCCAGCAGTGAGTTAAAAAATCCAATATGATCAAACAATGTTGTTTAAGGTTTGAATTTCTTAAACAACATTGTTTGATCATAATAATTTTTTTAACTTGCCTGAAAAAAGAACCAGACATCAATGGCAACTCTATGCTCAGTAATAATCAACCATTATTATATTATCAAACAACAAAAATGAACTAGACATCAATGGCAACTCGATGGTTTCGACGAGGAGGTACAGGTTTCTTGGTCCACAAGATCGGGGAAAGTGTCTGCCCGTATCTTGTTATGGTTTGTTATGGTTACTGATGATGAGGTTGAATCTTGAAGGGTAAAAGGTGGTGCAAAGGGTTTAGCTTGGTTTGTGAGTGTTTTTATTGTGTGTTTTTAGTGTGTGTTTTTTGGTGAGAAACTCCATGAGTTTGTGTGCGAGAGAGGGGTCAGAGATGATAAGAAGAGATATGAAATGGAGTGTAATGATAGAGATATAATGGTGGCGAGAGATATGAAAGGTTTGTGAGGTGCCTCATTAACTCCACTTCACTCGCCATCACTATCATTACAAACCCTTTCATCTATCTTTTTATAATCTCCGACCCCTCTCTCTCTCTCACACACACATGGAGTTTCTCAACACAAAACACACGCTAAAAACACGCAAATATGAACTCTCAAAGCGGGGCTAAACCATTTTGCACCACCTTTTACCCTTCAGATTCAACTCTCATCATCGGTAACCATTAAAACTCATAACAAGAAATGGGTGTACACTTTCTATCTGTGGACCAAGCCGTGTACCTCCTCATAAACTCATCGATCGAAAAGCCAGCGTGTCACCACCGCTAAGTTCATTTTTGTTGTTTGATAATATAATACAATGGTGATTATACTATCTTGAGCATAGAGTTGCCATTGATGTCTAGTTCTTTTCCAGCAGGCAAGTTAAAAAATACATTATGATCGAACAATGTTGTTTGAAATTCAAACTCTTAAACAACATTGTTTGATCATAACGGATTTTTTTAACACTGTTGAAAAAAACTAGACATCAATGGCAACTCTATGCTCAAAATAATAATAGCACTAACTAGACACACTAACATCATTCCTTTGTTTTAGCAACCTTCAACCATATCACATCTTGTTTAAATAGTCGTGCAAACACGATCAAATCTTTTGTATCACAAGCGGTCAACACAACATGATCTCATTAACCTGGTTAAAGTGCTATTACACATGAAAGGGTGGACCTCAACACCGCCAAGATCTTGGTTTAGGTCCCAAAATCCACCATCTAACCTCTTACCCTAATTGATAAAATGACAATTCAACCCTAATGGTTTAAAGGGTCTTTGATACTGCGATGCTAGGATACTTCTCGTGCGTAAAACCCTAAACTATTTAAAATCGTGGGTTAAGCTTTGGACAAACCCGAAAAGCGGAAGATATCGGAAGTTAACTAACAAAACCACTGGCGAACACGAGTTCGAGCCTTATGTGTTAGGATATGTTTGTAGAGAATAACATTTTTATGATTCCCGTTAAATTGATTATACTTATAGTTTTGGACCATTTGCGTATAGGTAGCTTATGTATAGTTTTGGACCATTGGCGATTTTAGGTTATTGATTGTGTTGTATCGAATTTGGACCTTGTGGTTATATATGATATTATGTTTAGCGATTTTGTGTTGTTGTAACATAAAATAGGTTGAAAACAGGTTCTTACATTGTAGATTGTTTCCGGAAAAATTCCGGAATAAAATCTGGAAATTACCCATTTTGTAGCAATTTTCTGCAAAATTGGTCAAGGTCTTTCACCGGGGACATGTCCCCGTCGAAAGTGACATAGATTTTAGTTAGTTTCCATTTCCCCCGAGGACTTGTCACCGGAGAAGAGGTTACAGATAAACTTTAGTTGCCATTTTCCCCGGGAACGAGTCCCTAGAAAAACCATTTTCCCCGGGAACGGTATTCCTTCAAATGACACCAACAAGGATGTGGATTCTGGTCGTACAATGGAAGTTAATGAAGATAAGTCTACTAAAACAGGTACTGCATCACAAGAACCCCTTGTGAGTGATTTGAAAGAGATGGAGTCGTGTGTGTCTCCTATAACTAGTGATTCTTGTATTCCGCACACCTCTTCTACTAAGAGAGTTAACCCTTTTTCTAAAGTGGGAGATATCGTGGTTGCTAACCCATTTGATGAGTCTGATAATCTATTCGGTGGTGGCCAAGAGTTTGAAGATGAGTATGATGACTATGACTACGATGACTATGCGAAGGGTTTACGATCTTCGAGAATTTGGATGCCTTTAATGCCATGTATGGCACCAAGCTTCAAGGACCCGAGTAATTTTCTTCGTTGTGTCCTATGTTATCATTAGGTAGTGGTTTGTTTTCTTGTTTAGAAAATAGGTAGTATCTTGTTATGTAAGCTTTATGCCTACGTGTGAGTGAGATATGATTTCACTCATATCCATTGTATAAACATTTTTGGTTAATATATTTACGAGGTGTAGGATTACTCCCTTTACCCAAAAAAATAAATATCTTTATAAACTTTTCCTCGCTAATTCTTTACTTTGTGAATCTAATACCTTTTAAGCAAGCTTAACATTCTTTAGTTTTATTTAAATTTTATTTATAACAAAACACTACTTATAAGAAATGACATTGCAATTTGACTTAGTAGTAAAACGTCCCAAATGTCTAAGAAATGACCATCATTCAAACTTCTCTAAAGACTCGACTTTAATCAGAGCAAAAATCTTCACTACAACAATCGGATGGACGGGCGAGTCCCCGGCGAAACTCACTAAACGACAAAATAAAATCTGACGTGGCACATGAATTCGCTGACTTGTTATAAAAATTCAACACAGAATTTCTGCGGGGACATGTCCCCGGAGAAAGTAACCTGGATTTTGACTGGATAGTCAAAATTCAACGCAATCTTTCCCCGGGGACGATTCCACGCTGTAAGTAGATTTTACGTTCACCAAAACTTTGACTAAAAGTTCATAACAAGGTAATTGTACGCGGGAACATTCCCGCCAACACTTTCCCCGGGGACATGTCCCCGGTAAAAATTATATTTTAAAAAAATAAACTTTATTGTGGATATAATACAATGGCTGATTATACGCCGGAAAAAATAAACTTTATTGTCGATATATCTCTTTACTCGAGTTCTTGATATGTTTGGGTCAGAAATTTACATGATAATATTCTTTTTACCAAACACTATTATATTGTAACATATAAAAACATATAATAAAAAGTTTATCAAATATTTAAACAAGTTACTACCTTGAGCATAGAGTTGCCATTGATGTCTAGTTCTTTTTCCAACCGGCAAGTTAAAAAAATCCATTATGATCAAACAATGTTGTTTAAGAGGTTGAATTTTTTGAAGTTTTTTTTTTTGTGATGATCATATGAAATGAACTGTTTTTAATGAAGCATATGAAGCATCAGTGTCAAGTGTGTGTTTTCTTGGTGTATACCATAGCACCTATAGTCGGTCGTTTAACATGATACGTATACCATAGCACCTATACTCGGTCGTTTAACATGATACATATACCATAGCACCTATACTCGGTCGTTTAACATGATATGTATACCATAGCACCTATAGTCGGTCGTTTAACATGATACGTATACCATAGCACCTATACTCGATCGTTTAATATGATACGTATACCATAGCACCTATAGTCGGTCGTTTAACATGATACGATACCATATACTCGATCGTTTAAAATGATCGTATACCATAGCACCTATAGTCGGTCGTTTAACATGATCGTATACCATAGCACCTATACTCGGTGGTTTACCATGATCGTATACCATAGCACCTATAGTCGATTGGTTTAACATGATCGTATACCATAACACCTATACTCGATCGTTTAATATGATCGTATACCATAGCACCTATGCTCGATTAGTTTAACATGATCGTATACCATAGCACCTATACTCGATTCGTTTAACATGATCGTATACCATAGCACCTATAGTCGGTCGTTTAACATGATCGTATACCATATACTCGGTGGTTTAACATGATCGTATACCATAGCACCTATAGTCGATCGTTTAACATGATCGTATACCATAGCACCTATACTCGGTCGTTTACCATGATCGTATACCATAGCACCTATAGTCGGTCGTTTAACATGATCGTATACCATAGCACCTATACTCGGTCGTTTAACATGATCGTATACCATAGCACCTATACTCGGTCGTTTACATGATACGTATACCATAGCACCTATACTCGGTCGTTTAAAATGATACGTATACCATATACTCAGTCGTTTAACATGATACGTATACCATATCACCTATACTCGGTTGTTTAACATGATACGTATACCATATACTCAATCGTTTAACATGATACGTATACCATAGCACCTATACTAGGTCGTTTAACATGATACGTATACGATAGCACCTATTGTCGGTCGTTTAACATGATCGTATGCCATAGCACCTATACTCGGTCGTTTAACATGATCGTATACCATATCACCTATACTCGGTCGTTTAACATGATACGTATACCATAGCACCTATACTCGGTCATTTAACATGATACGTATACCATATACTCGGCCGTTTAACATGATACATATACCATAGCACCTAAAGTCGGTCGTTTAACATGATACGTATACTATAGCACCTATACTCAGTCGTTTAACATGATACGTATACCATAGCACCTATACTCGGTCGTTTAACATGATACGTATACCATAGCACCTATACTCGGTCGTTTATCATGATACGTATACCATAGCACCTATACTCGGTCGTTTAACATGATACGTATACCATATAGTTGGTCGTTTAACATGATACGTATACCATAGCACACGTAGTCGGTCGTTTAACATGATCGTTATACCATAGCACCTATACTCGATGGTTTAACATGATATGTATACCATAGCACCTATACTCGGTCGTTTAACATGATCGTATACCATAGCGCGTATGCTCGGTCGTTTAACATGATCGTATACCATAGCACCTATAGTCGATCGGTTTAACATGATCGTATACCATAGCACCTATACTAGTTCGTTTAACATGATCGTTATACCATAGCACCTATACTCGATTGGTTTAACATGATCGTATGCCATAGCACCTATACTCGGTCGGTTTAACATGATCGTATACCATAGCACCTATACTCGGTCGTTTAACATGATCGTATACCATAGCACCTATAGTCGGTCGTTTAACATGATTAGGTATACCATAGCACCTATACTCGGTCGTTTAACATGATCGTATACCATAGCACCTATACTCGGTCGCCTCATCACCACTACATAGCGGGGACATGTCCCCGGCAAAAGTTTTCACGTTTTTTTATTTTTCCTCCAACGTTTTTACTTTATCCCGCCATTACCTTCCCCGGGGACATGTCCACGGTAAAAGGCATGCTAAAAGACAACATAATCTTCCCCGGGGACTTGCCCCTGGCGAAAATGAATCTTAAAAATGACCTCAATTATTAATCTCATCTGTTTCACAAATGAGATGAAAAAAAAAACCCACCTGCAGCTCCTCCTTCATCTTAATCAATTATTAATCTCAGCTCCTTCATCTTCACCACCGGACCACCTGCACCACCACTACATCATCGTTGCCGCCTTCATCACCACTACATAACGGTTCATTCATTTTCTCTTCTTACTATATACTGAACATTGGGCGTGCAATATTACTCCATATATGTATTTTTCTTTGACTAGATTTGAGGGAGGGTTACATTTGGTGATATTACTCCATATATGTGTTTTTTTCTTATTGTCTTTTTTTTAATCTCGTGAATGATTAATATTTGGCTGTGCAATTTAGCTTATTTTGTGGGTAATATTTTGTTAGGCGTGATATTACTCCATATATGTATTTTTTTTCAGTTTGTAATATTTTGTTAGGACCAGTTTTTGTGTTGCTAGTTTGGTTAAGCTTTGTGCCTGCTAGTTTGGTTAAAATTTGTATTGCTAGTTTGGTTTTCGCATTCATGGAAGTAAATTTCTTTGAGATGGAAGTTAGTTGCTAGTTTGGTTAAGCTTTGTGTAACTACATGTATAAAAAGTAAAAGTGAAGAGTTGTCGAGTTATAATAACTTTCGAGTTTAGTTGCATATTTTCTTATATAATAAGTAAATAAGCAGTTTAACAACACCTCTAATTCGACTTTTGTTTGCTTGCACCTTGATATAAGTAGCGGTTTCGCTAGAACTTGTAGGTGGTCAATGCACACGGGTAAAAGAGTACATGAATTCTAGTGTTTTGTTAACGTTCAATAATATAGTTTAATATGTGCTTTGCTTTTTACTTGTAAGAATATAGTGTCTCTTCTGCATGCGGGTGCAAACAATGACCACGGTAGAGACCAAAAGGTAAGATATGTCGTTGCGTATTTTAAATAGTTTATGGTTTTAGGTAATGAGAACTATCCAAGCATCGGGTATCAAAAAGACCCTTTAAGCCATTAGGGTTGAATTGGTCATTTTAACAATTAGGGTAGGAGAGTAGGATGGTGGATTTTGGGACCTAAACCAAGATCTTGGCAAGGTGTTGGGGTCCACCCCTTTCATGTGCAATAGCACTTTAACTATGTTAATGAGATCATGTTGTTTCATCTGCTCGTGATACAAAGATTTGATCATGTTTGCTTAAGACTTTTGAACAATGTGTCTAGGGTTGAGGGTTCTTTGAAAACAAATGAATGATGTTAGTGTGTCTAGTATACTACAATGGTGATTATACTACCTTGAGCATAGGTTTCCATTGATGTCTAGTTCTTTTCCAGCAGAGCGAGTTAAAAAATCCATTATGATCAAACAATGTTGTTTAAGGTTTGAATTTCTTAAACAACATTGTTTGATCATAATGAATTTTTTAACTTGCTTGAAAAAAAACTAGACATCAATAACTCTATCTCAAGGTAGTATAATCGACCATTGTATATATTATCAAACAACAAAATGAACTAGACATCAATGGCAATTCGATGGTTTATGGCGAGGAGGTACAGTTTCTTGGTCCGCAAGATACGAGAAAGTGTCTGACCGTATCTTGTTATGGTTACGATGATGAGGGTTGAATCTTGAAGGGTAAAAGGTAGTGCAAAGGGTTTAGCTTGGTTTGAGAGTGTTTTATTGTGTGTTTTTAGTGTGTGTTTTGGTGAGAAACTCCATGAGTTTGTGTGAGAGAGAGGGTCGAGATGATAAGAAGAGATATGAAATGGTGTGTAATGATAGAGATATAATGGTGGCGAGAGATATGAAAGGGT
This sequence comes from Chrysanthemum lavandulifolium, assembly GCA_022545495.1. NCBI lineage: Eukaryota > Viridiplantae > Streptophyta > Magnoliopsida > Asterales > Asteraceae > Chrysanthemum > Chrysanthemum lavandulifolium. The sequence continues at coordinate 4,219,644 of CM040242.1, read as the reverse complement.
TTGTGAGGGTGCCTCATTAACTCCACTTCACTCGCCATCACTATCATTACAAACTCTTTCATCTATCTTTTATAATCTCGACCCTCTCGCTCACACACATGGAGTTTCTCAACACAAAACTGCCGCTAAAACACGCCTGATATGAACTCTCAAAGCGGGGCTAAACCATTTTACCACCTTACCCTTCAAATTCAACTCTCATCATCGAGTAACCATTAAAAACAAAACAAGAAATGGGCATGCACTTTCACGTATCTTGTGGACCAAAACCGTGTACCTGTATTTGTAAACCATCGGAGAAGCCACGTGTCACCACCGCTAAGTTCATTTTGTTGTTTGATAATATAATACAATGGTGATTATACTACCTTGAGCATAGAGTTGCCATTGATGTCTAGTTCTTTTCCAGCAGGCAAGTTAAAAATCCATTATGATCAAACAATGTTGTTTAAGAAATTCAAACTCTTAAACAACATTGTTGATCATAACGGATTTTTTAACACTGAAAAAACTAGACATCAATAACAACTCTATGCTTAAAATAATAGCACTAACTAGACACACTAACATCATTCCTTTGTTTTCGGCAACCTTGAACCATATACCTTTGTTCAAATAGTCGTGCGCAAACACGATCAAATCTTTTGTATCACAAGCGGTCAACACAACATGATCTCATTAACCTGGTTACGATGCTATTACATGAAAGGGGTGGACCCCAACACCCTGCCAAGATCTTGGTTTAGGTCCCAAAATCCACCATCCTATCTCTTACCCTAATTGTTAAAATGACCAATTCAACCCTAATGGTTTAAAGGGTCTTTTGATACACGATGCTTGGATAGTTCTCATTACCTAAAACCCTAAACTATTTAAAATCGCGATTTAAGCTTTGGACAAACCCGAAAAGCGAAAGATATCGGAGTTAGCGGCAAAACCACTGGCGAACACGAGTTCGAGCCTTATGTGTTAGGATATGTTTGTGAGAGAATAACATGTTTATGATTCCGTTAAATGGATTATACTTATAGTTTTGGACCATTTGCGTATAGGTAGCTTATGTATAGTTTTGGACCATTGGCGATTTTAGGCTATTGATTGTGTTGTATCAATTTGGACCATTTGGTTATATATGATATTATGTTTAGCGATTTTGTGTTGTTGTAGCATAAAATAGGTTGAAAGCAGTTCTTACATTGTAGATTTTTCGGAAAAAATGGAAATTACCCATTTGCGTGAATTTTACGCAAAATTGGTCAAGTCTTTCATGGGGACGTGTCCCGTCGAAAGTAACGTAGATTTTAGTTAGTTTCCATTTCCCAGGACATGTCACGGAGAAGAGGTTCTGAGATAAACTTTAGTTGCCATTTTCCCGGAGCAGTCCCGGAAAACCACGTGCCACGTCGACCATGTTTGACCGGTGACAATCGGTTGCGGGACCCACAACTCCTCGGTAAAGTTGTAAGCGTCCCGGGAAAAGTATCCCTGAGAAGGTATTGCTTGGCTTTTGGGGGACATGTCCCCTGAATTATATAACAGGGACGTGTCGTGAAAAGCTGAAGCGTCGCTGCGGCGGCGAATGTTGTAGTGCTTTCTCCATACACTGTATATCTATTTTGTAGGCAATAAAAAGAATTGTCTTTATGAATAAATGTTTTGAAGTTATTTCATACCTAATAAAGTTTGTTCTATTTAATCAATAATTAGTTGACAAATTCACAAAGTTAGAAAGGTAGATGGTTATTTTACCTACACATGCACTGCTCAAGGTTTATGGCTATAGTAGTATTTGGTATATATGACTGATAATGTGGAAAAAAAACTGATCATGCTGCATATAACTTGGATATGAAAAATATTTGGAGGCCTAAAAGGTTGACTATTTTGTGCTTAAATCGACATGGCAGTGATTTATGATTTGAAGTGAGGTCCTCTACTGTCACCAAAGAGCTTGTATCTTAATGGTATTTCTTGTCGTGTGAGAAGCTCTTCAACCAAATCGTTGTGGGTTCAAGTCCTGCTAAGGACATGTGAGATAATATGTGGTATGTATAATGTGAGATAGTTAATTGTCGTTCTAAAAAAAATACTTCCATGTATCACGTAACCACGTCATTAAATCACTGACATAAACGGGATGGCATATTAGAATGGTTCGCGAGGGAGATCACTTCGGTGAGACTTGAAAGATGTGAGTCTTCAAGGTGCCATGTAAGTCTTCAAGGTGCCACCATCTGAGTGAAATCTAGTTAATTGTAAAAGTTATCAAGTTTTAAACTTAAAATTGAAATCACAATTAGAAATGAAACAAAGGAAAAACATAATTGAACTAACCAATAAGCGATTGTACGGACCTATTAATTAATTAGTTCTTCAATATTTTATCACATTAATTAAAAACTAATACTCCCTCCGTCCCATATTAAATGTCCACGTTTGAATTTTCAAGTCTTTCTTTTCTGTTTTGACCTTAAATATTTTTTCTTGTGTTATATAGTATTAGATAAAAATAATACGTGGTGAAAATACGTTTAAAACTCGATCTATTCGTATATTTTCGTGAATATTATATAACAAAAAAAATATTTATGGTCGAAGTTAAGAGATAAAAACTTGAAAACTCAAACCGGACGTTAATATAGAGACGAAAAAAAAAAGATCTCATGTATTTTCAGAGAGCATCAACAGGAAAACTATGAACATACCCACGAGGGGCCTTTATGTTTTTGAGCCAAGAATCGCACCGAAAGCAGTGAGAATAATCCAACTATATAAACTGTCTCCATGACGTCTTTCTATACGTCAATGCTAGTAACACCACATCATATTGTCTTAAAAAAGTTATCTATCATTACGATATAGATTTGATAAGTATATATTGACTTTAGGTGTATATATTATAAAAGAAAGAATGCTCATCTGAGTATTTAATTTGAACTATAAACCAAAATAGAAAGGTTAAAACTTTTTTTTTGAGCATAGTCATCGGACTTTAAGGTAAATCAAGATTTTTCAAAGTGATCACCAAAGTAATCATATGATTTATAAACCTAGGGCGTTCTCAATCATGCTACCATAACATCAATACTTGGCGTCAGTATCGGTAGCGTCGAACTTTAACGTTTAACGTTAACGTCCTCAAAAACCCACAACCATAACTTGTCCGATAACGTCGATAACATTTCATATTTTCGATTTCAACCCTAAACTAAAACAAACACTTCATTTATTAAACTAAAACAAACACTTCTTTAAAATTGAAAACAAATTACAATACGAGATTAAAAAATAATAAAATAAATAAATAAAATAAAATAAAATTACAACGAAATAAAAAAAACACGCAAATAAACGTTACAACAAATTAAAGGAAATGGCGAAATACGATCTCTTGACGAGGTTTCAAGTTATATTTTTGATGATTCGATCTTTTTAAATCATTGATCCACTCCACGACCATTGGATCTTGCCCTTGATGGCGTCATCAAAACTTTATCTCTTCCAACCTTGTTATTGTGAGATCTTTTTCCTGCTGCCCGATCGCCGCCGGAGACTTCTCGTTTGCCATAGTTTCGGTGAAATAAGTTGACGAGCTCGTTCCTCCGATGCTTGTTCCCCAGTACTAGTTGTAGTCTCGGATCTTGCTTTCTTGGTAGCACGTTTCTTTCCCATGGGGCGAGGTTGTTCATCATGACCAAACAAAGCCTCTTTTGTTTGGCTTGGGACTTCGCCGGTTAAATCAACCGCTTAAGGCGTCTCCATTTCTTATAATGACGCAAAACCTCCCAAGCCTCGCTCGAGACCAAGCGGTGCTCCTTTGGATTCCTCACGATAGCATTGCTTTGCCGTTTCATCACATCCACTCACTTTCCAGCCGTTGATCCGTTCGCACGTATGTAAGCGTTGAACTTTGTGCATATGTCGTTCAACGTTTTCCATTTGCTTGACATCATGTCCTTGGTGCGCCGTTGAAAGTTGTTTTATTGAACTCATTTCGACCCGATACCAAAGCGTATCTGGGTTGGCACTTTCCAACTTCGGATCCTCAAAGCGACTATGCAACACCTTGCAAGTAATGCTTCCTCTGCTTGAATTCCAACACGCGATGTGACAACCTCCTCTTCATTAGAATCAATTGGTTCGGGTTCGGGTTCGGGTTCGGGCTCGGGGTCTTTGGATTTCTTTGATTTTCGCTTAATACGACCTTTTCCTTTTTTTGGAGGAGACGTGGGTGTGTCAGCAACATCTTGTGTTTCAGTTTGTGATTATTGTGATTGTTATGTGAATTGTAGGTTTTGAAAGTTGGAGTTTAAGGTGTTTTGTTGGTTTTGTTGTTGCCAATACACAAATGTTTGATGTTGTTGCCACATTTCTTGGCTCGAGAAGCCTAGTGTGTTGGGGGCTGAAGATGAACTTCGGGTTAGATGATGAACCCGGGTTTGAGGGATTCCACCCACCACCTAGAAGATTGAAGAAAGTATCGTCGTTGCCTCCCGACATTGTTTTTTTTTTGCAGTTAATTGAAGTTGAAAGATTGAAAGTATTGAGAGGATTTAGTAGTGGAAGTGTGAAAAAATGGTGTTTTAATTGTGTATTTATAATGGTAAAAGGTTTTTTTTTTTTTTTTTTTTTTAATAAAACTAGCCGTTAGGGACGAAATGAATTTTTTATAACTTAACGGCTAGTAGCGTTCTGAGGACCGTAAATTAAAATTTTTGAACATTTTTTTCTGCGCCTAACGCGTTGGTTGGAGTATTTGGAGGACCAGCGGCGTTAAACAACAACAAGTCAAGGTGTAACACAGCTAATGGCGTTATTGGGCCGATAACGGGCGTTACCCCGTTAGGATTGGGAGTGCTCTAAGTGAATGAGTCGCGCGGGTTGGATAATGCTTTTTCTTTTCAATGACAAGGCTAATAAGTTGTATTAACGATGTCGATCGAACTAGCGAGCAGCTAGCTAGCTAGATTACATAAAACATTAAAACATATACTAACAATTCCTAACCTTTTAAATATGACAGAACAAGCTAATAGAAGACTACTTAACCATAACTTCTAATCCATCTTGAGAGTGTGTCATCTACTTGAAATCCTAGAGAGTATTAATCTTCTAGTCTCCTTAAAAACCACCGCAATAAGATAGTTTTTAAAGCTGAAAACGTAACTACAGAATTCCGGTACACTAAATTCACCAAATCGTTGGATAATGTAACCAAACTACCTTAATTAACTCAAAACCAACAAATACATACTAAGATGGTGAATTGGTGAATTCATCGGTTGACGGGTGTTAAACTCACCTCGTGTTGAGTCCAAAACAAGCTTAAATAAATTAATAATATTTCATGGAGCGTTTTGTATAGTAATCAAACATTTATCTGTGAAAGATAAAACACACTATATATGTTACAAATCTATCATCCATGTTTTAAGAAAACCTAAAATTAACCTATAAAGTTGAAAAACACTAACTTATATTACATGAGTTATCGTTAACCCACAACACTTTAAAACATTCTCAGTGTATAGATATTTTTATTTACGGAAAGTTATCGTTAACCCACAACACTTTCGTAAACTAGGTTTACGAGTATCAAATTCGCGTAACCGTAAGAGTTTAGCTGCGTATTCATGAAACATCATTGAGAACACTACATATAGACTAGAGTTAGTCTACATATCATCAGTAACATCATTTTTATATTAGTTCATGCATGGGTTTGCATATTTCATTAACGTATATTTCTCTATTAAATAAACGCTATCGCACGATCATTTATTTTGATTAATTGATCCAACACTTCCGACAATTGTCCTGATATATTCTTATACTCATTTTAAGACTATAAAAATTATATTATTAGTATACCCGATGTTTTGAATTTATTTTGTATATAAATTGTTATATATATATATTTACGACGGTTTTCGTAAATTCAACTCGATAATTACTTATTCACTCAATTCTTGTGAGAAATGTATTTTTATAATTTTTATGACTTCAATATATTTTATTTTGTTCCGTTAAAATCGATTTCTAGCTAACGCTACACTTAATAACTAATTATATGTACAAAATATACAATATACTTAACTTATAATACATTTCTATTACAAAATTCAAACTAAGTCTTCATCCTATCTATAAACCCCCTTTGTCATATTAGTTACAAAATTGGTTATGAATACTTAATGACCAAAAAACCCTTGTCTAGATATTTACAATACATACATTTGACTTCATGAAAATAAAACACATACAAACATATGATTATAAGGTGAAAAGCAAGAACACTCTCTTGCTCATCTATGGGGGTTCGGCCAACATCAAATCCAAGACCAAGATCATTTTTTTTCAAGATCAAGATCATCTAAGTACACTTGTGTGTTACTAAAGGGTTTTAGTTAATAATCTCAAGGATTCACTAAGGTTTCTTTCATCTTTTTCACTAAATCATCCAAGTAAGCTTACATATTATTTTACTACTCTTTCATAATGATATTTGATCTATTTTTATTATGCTAGTACAAAAACATGCAAGTATTTTATGTATTCATACCACTTTTACTTGTTTTTATTACATATTATAAGTTTTAATCATCCTATAATTATTCCCATGAACTCTATCATTTCTGGAGAAGTTTAGGAACCCATGACACCCTAAAAAGGTGTATGGTAAGATTAGAATAGATTTGGTGTTGATTTGAAGTGGTTGAAACAAGTTTACACTAGAAAAATCATTTTCGACAACTTATAATTAAGGGCTGTTCATTTTTGTAAAATATGGAAATTTCGACAGGTCATGGATTATTTTGGGCTAGATATTCAGAAAATATACTTTAAAACGAAACCGTGGTCGTTTGAACGGGTTAAAACAGATTTATAACGAAGAAGTTACGCTATTTTCAAGTTTAACGACGAAAACTAATTTTCTGAAAATATACAAGCTGTCAAGGGATTTTTAAGGGGCAAAAATGAGTTTTAAGCATTACCTAAATGAGTCGATTTATCAAAAATATATTAGTATACATTAACACGAAACTAAGGGTATATAGATCGTAGAAAACGAGCTTATATTGACCGAGATACAAGCATTTGAAAACCGACGTTCAGAACTTATTTCCATCAGCTTTTACTAAAATATTTCTAAGTGTTGAAACTGTCTTTTCGGGTACCCATGTTTGGAGCCGTTTTTCTTAACGATCGAGTTGGTTTTGGTAAAATAGTAACTCTTAGTAAAAGTTAGTTCACCCGGCCTATTTTTCAAAATGACCAGTCGTTCCTCAAATGGAGTTTCAACAAGTAAAATGCGACCACTCAAACTTTCCCGAAAACTACCCATAAACTACATTTTTAGCTCGACTACCTCACTTCACCATTATTTTTCTTTATGATCGGAACTCGTATGGATAAAAGTTCAGTGTTATGACTTTTAGATAATGTTACAAGCTTTCTAAAACCATTGAGTTTGTTTCCTAACACTTGATATTTAACAAAAGACATGATAAAACTTTGTTTTGTGTGTTTGGAAATTTCTACCCTCACATATTTTTATTTGTGTTTATCCAGTAAGGGTACATATGTTCGAACACTCAAAATTTGAGTGTCTCAATCATTTATGAAAGTGTGCAAATCATCTCTCTTTAACAAACCTTCCTAATATATAAACTCTCTTCTTTTAACCTCTCAACTTACCACCCAACTACTAGCTTGCTTGATTATGCACACATTCCTAGACCATACACACAAATTCTTTTAAACTCTTCCGGTATATAAAATATTCCTATACACATTCTCAAATTCAACCCAATATATTTGTAAAATGGCACTTTAAAATCAACGTAAATTAAGTACACAAAAAATGGCCCAACATATAACTGAGGTTGTCGGACCTACACACCGCCGCAGGAACGGTGCCCGGCCAACCAAATTTTCCCGTATAGACGATGCAGAACGAGCAAAGGTTGTACAATATCGAAATCTACATGGATCAAATTAAACAGGTCTGTTAATCCAACAAAAAAAAGAAAAAATAAATAAAAAGATGAAGAGAATGTAGGAAAAAATGTATCCATCGGTAAAAAAAGCTTGAGAAATGTCAATGTTTGCTGGAAAATCGGCGTTTCGCAATGATTATTGGAAAATTTGATCGGCGGATTTCGCCGGAGCACTGGACATTTTATTGTGGTTGAAGATTTGAAGGTGTATGTTACCGTCTGAGAGATGTGTGTGCTTTGAAAAGTGTGTTTCGGTGCTTAGCCTTATGGGTTACATATAAGACATTAGGACATGCATTGAATATTTGTAATTTTATAATAAATCACTCATTCTGCATATAACTACTCTCAACCGACTTTACGTTCAATCAATTGTGCACCTTTTTAATATAACCTTTAGGGTTACAAATAGCAAAACCTTAATTTTTATTATATGTTTGTAACTTGTTAATTGCCTTAAAACGTGTATACATGAGTTCTTCAATCTTTTGCAGATGTAAGGCAAACAGCTAATGTCACAGTAAACAAATAAAGTGGGTCATAAATATGTGATAAGGATTTAAAACGTACGCTTTTAAGGGATCATTTAAGCCATATTTCGACACATTTTATATCCGTTACTGCTTAATTTCGTTCATTTTTACTTTTTATGTCTTTTGGAAGCAAAATGCTGGAATGAACCACATTTTGACGAAAAGGAGCAAATACACGAAGAAAATGGCAAAGTCAAGATCGAAGCCACTCAAGGCTGATCAACAATACCTGACGGCATCCCTTCCAAAGGGCGACGCCGTCCCTCTATGAAGACTTGATCAAAACATGCACGCGACGGCTCAGTGGAATTCTAGTCACATAACCTAACGGCGTCACGCTTTAATTATAAAGGGCACCACTCACAGTTTTCACCCCAGACGACCCAGATCTAGAATCAAGACGACGTCCCAACTGAAGACCGAAGGCGTCACAACTCTAAGATGACGCCGTCCCATCGATGACTTGGCCTAGACAAAACCCTAATGACGGCGAGCTGACGGCGTCCCATGCAAAAGGTAATGCCGTCGCGATTGTAAATTTATATATAGAATTCGATTATTCTGTATTTTGATAGGTAGACTTTTGGAGAAAAAACCCTAATTCGTTTGTAGTCCGACTTGGACAGTATTTTAGGGTCCCATACCGTATTTTACACATCAAGATAAGTTTAATAATCCAAATTATCATTATATCTATCTCATATTCGATTGATTGTGTGTATGCTTGCTTGTCTATCATGTCTAGCTAAATTACTTATGTGTTTGCTTAGATCTATGAAACCTAGTTATTTATTGTTATTAGGTTGTTTCTTATCTTAATTGAAATTGGATTAGGAGTGCAACTAGGCATCTTCGTCGTATTTAATGCTTGAGTATGCTTTATGATGATTGATGCACGTACGAAGCGCGTTCGGGGTCAAAGGAACTTCCTTTTCGTCGAGCAAGTTTTTCAACACCCTAGGCAGTGAACCTAATCATTGGAGTATAGTATTGGGTAATCCTCGGGGATTGATATCGTTCTCTAAGGGAATAGGAATTCTAGCAAGAAATGTATTACGCTAAGGTGGGGGTTAAGGATGATTCTTTTTTTATCTTTTATATATTTTTTTAGAAAGCTAAGGTAAAATCTCGGGGCAATTGGTTTGGGGGTGGTACTTCTACAGATTACTTCTACTATTCTAATTATCTAATACTACGGGCAGTTATGTCTTGTGCTCGTATGATGATTAAAAATGTGTTTACCTAGATACTATTACTCTCTAGTTATCTTTTATTGTTGGTTGAATTGTCACGTCCTTATTCTTAACGCGTTGTGTTTTCTAAGGTCGTAGGGTGTGCCTTTGCCCTAACTCTTTGAGAATACCTTTAGGTTATTGCCTACTGAATTCCATAGATGATTCATAAACTAACTTTAAGGTTATCTTTGGATGTTTAGACTACGAAATCCGCTAAATGATTCATAAACTAATGTTCACAAAGATTACTCAAGCATTTAAACACAACAATAGCCTAGTTGCACTCCTAAGCCGATTACAATTAAGATAAGAGACAACCAATCAATAATTAATAACTAGGTTTTATAGATCTAAGCAAACACATAAGAAATTTAGCTAGACATGTTAAACAAGCAAGCATACACACATTCAATGGAAGACATAATGATACTAATGGATTAAAACACTTATCTTGATGTGTAAATAGGGTTTGGGACCTAAGATCTTGTCCAGTCGGACTACAAACGTTTAAGGTTTTACTCCAAAAGTCTACCTCTTTAAAATACAAAAATTCGAATTCTATATAGATTTACACTTGCGACGGCGCGCCTTATAGGTGGGACGCCGTCGGATCGCCATCATTAGGGTTTCGTCTTGGCCAAGTTATCGATGAGGCGGCGTCGCGTTGGAGTTGTGACGCCGTCGGGCTTCATAGGGGCGTCGTCGATTCTGGATGCAGGCCGTCTGAGATAAAAAGTCTTAGCGACGCCTTCCTCTTCAAAGCTCGGCGTCGGTGTTGCGATCAAAAGTCCACCGAGCCATCGGTGTATTATTTATCAAATCAGAGAGGACGGCGCCGCCCTTTAGTTGGGACGCCGTCGACTTCGTTTAGCGACTTGAGTGTCTTGATCTTGACTTTGCCATTTTCTTCATGTTTTCCTCCTTTTCGTCCAAATGTGCATCATTCCAAAGATTTTGCTTCAAGAGACCTAAAAGTGAAAAGGAATGAAATTAGCGATAACGGATATAAAAGTGGTCGATTAAGGGCTTAAATGACCCCTTAAAAGTGTACGTTTTAAATCCTTATCAATGATATGGTTTATGGATGAAATAGCTTAGGCTTGCCGACTCCGTAGGTCATATACGAGAGATAACCTCAAAAAACTAGGGACCACGCATACCCTACGACCTTTAAGAATACAACGCGTTAAGATAAAGAGGTGACAACTCAACCGACCAATAAAAGATAACTAGGGAGTATAGTATCTAAGTAAACACATCTTTAATCATCATACGAGCACACATCAATTAGACATAGCTACGCGTAGTAACTAGATAATTAGATAAAGTAGAGTAATCGGTAGAAGTACCACCCCCAAACCAATTGCTCCGAGAATTTACCTTAGCTTTCTAAAAAACCATAAAAAAAAAAGATAAAAAAAATAATCATCCTCAACCCCCACCTTCTCGTCATATATTTCTTACTAGCATTCCTATTCCCCTAAAGAACAATATCAATCCCCGAGGCTTACCCAATACTACACTACAACGATTAGGTTCACTGCCTAGGAGGTTGAAAAAATTGCTCGACGAAAAGGAAGTTTCCTTCACCCCGAACGCGCCTTCCGCGCGCATCAATATGTATGTATTTCAATTTTCTAAGACAACAAATATTAGTAAAAAAATTCGAAACCTATTTATATGTGTCTCTGCATCTTTTGTAAATTGTATTAGCTATAAAAATAAGTAAAGTTGTTATATACGCAAATAGAATATTACTGCATCTGTAATAAAATAATTGTCATGCTTTGACTTTTTAAAAATTTTCTTTTTCAGTTTTCACTTTAAATATTGTTGTTTGTGTTATATGAAAATTATACAAATGAAAATATATTTAAAATTCAATACATTCATGTATATCGCATCAAGCATTATATAACAGAAAAGAAAATAGTTAAGGCCAAAGTTAAGATAATAAAAATTTCAAAAAGTCGAAACAAAACAATTATTTTGAGACGGAGGAAGTATATAGAAATGAGACGTATCTAGATTTTGTTTTATGTCTAACATTTAGGGTGTATTTGGCAAAAATAGCAGTAGCATTGAGCTATTGAAGTGAGCAGTAGCTGTGTGCAAGTAACGTAGTTGTAGTCGTGATTATAAAATGTAAAACAACTCCTAAATGCTCAACGCTCTTAAATGCTACTTCATGAAGCGTCTGAAAATTAACATTCTAAAAAAATAAATAAATTTGATTGTTGTTTGCCAAACGAGTATTAACGATTACAGCGCTCAACTTTAAAAAATAATAATCTTAGATGATTTAATGAGACAAATCGGTGCCATCAGTACACTTCTTAGACAATCCCAAATAACAAATATGTATCACTAAGAAAATTTAACATATTAGCTTTGGGTAAGCGTGTAATATCTAAACTAATTTATTTTGCAATAAACCGCACTATCAGGCCTGTAACATCTCAAAATTTACATAAAATAGGATTTATCTTTATATAAATGGATATGGCTAATATTAAAGAGAAATAATTAGATAAGTCCCATTTTAGCGGAGTTAATAATGAAGTTAGTTAGAGCACTTGGTATAATAACTTGTGTTTGTGCGTTATGCCCACGTGGCATGCGTTATGGGTGAAATTATCATACTCTGTGTGTGCGTTAAGTTAATGCGTTGCCCACCAAGTTACCATGGCAACGCTGCGTTATGCCCCAAGTTAAGCCTAAGTTATTACACCGATGTGTTATAACCCAAGTTAAGCCTAAGTTATGGTTGAGTTATAATAACGGGTTTTTTGTGTTAAGGTTGAAATGTTAAAGCTGATGTGACGCTGACGTTGCACTAAGTTATGAGTTAACCTAAGGCATCATGCCTTGTGCTCATAGGACTTAACATAAAACATGAGATAACAAGCCATGATATGTATTGTACTTCAATTTTATCACAATGGTTATATGTGACAAGTCGACAAATTATTGGAAAATGGATAAAAAGCCTTTGTGGCTTAAACAAAATTAGTCTCGGGGAGTATTACTCCCTCCATGTCACACGTATCACAGGCAGAGCAGGAGCATCTTGAAGAATCCTCCACAAATTATCAATACTTATTAAGTTAAAGCAAGGAATTTTTTCCGTAAGGTACGTATTGAAGGGTTGAGGAGGCTATCCAGTTTGGTTTCCCACGTTCGGTAAGTACCTGTAGGTGTGACCGGAGTCACGAGTTAAGGTAACACTTCTGGAGTGGTTGAAGTGAATTGTGAGAATTCACTCAGTATGTGTGTATGTGTGTGTGTTTTTGAAGTTGAGTTGAGTTGGTTCATTCGTTGAAATACACCTTCTATGTATAGGGATGGTCTTAGGAGTTTGTATCCTCCCTGAGAGTCCATCCATGCTCTTGGTCGATGTGGTGCACATCCAATTGGGAAACAAGGAATGACACGTGGTGTGCTTCATTTGGTCCCTCTAGATGCATGTAATGATCCATGCACGATTGCAGCACTACCTCTCAACAAATGAGGTAGTGGCACGTGTCTAATGGTTCCAACGGTCCTGGGAAGGGTTCCCAGTACTGTTGTTGCCTAAAATTGTTCGGCAGGCGTGCGAGCATTGTCTGGAGTTCGTTTCCCACGTATTATAATAAGTTGTGACCGCTTATTGGGCTTAGTTAGAGCGTATATAATTTAGTTAATCGAGATAATGATCACATACGCTATCAAATTCAAGGGTTGTGTTGTTATTAAGAATTATGGACCTTTAAGAGATTCATATGGTTTTTCCTAATTTAAGGTATGTTGATAATTATGTGTTTAACCATGATTTCGAATCAAGGGAGTCATGGGGACATGTTATTTAAGTGTTTTACATAGTTATTAGATGAATTCAACGTTTATGGTTTATGGTTATGTGTGTGGTGATATAGGATTTTTATGGGTTAATGTTAAAAGTTATGTTATGATGATTATGAGTAAAAATAGAACAAGAGGATTGATCTTATGATTGTTACATGATAATTATGAATTAAGTATATGAATCATGGTTACAAGTGATAAACCTTAAACAAATATACAAAATTTTGAGAGAGAAAGTGATAAACGAGACACAAAGATTATAAGTGGTTTCAACGAATGAGGGCTTATATAGCCTAAACCTAGCAAGTTTAGACTTATCCAACTTGAACACGGGAACACTTAACACCCTTGATCTTCTAACCATTTTCCAATAAGACCCTCAAAACTTTAATAAACCTGCACAAACAGAACACACACTAGAAGAAACTTTGAATATTAGCTAGTTAGGTCCCTTAACTTCTCAATTCCATATTTTGTTTATAAACCAAGATGCATTTTAACAATTTCCCTTACGAATATACTATTATTGCGTTATACCAGGATTACGAAATTACAAAAAATTATAGAGCATAATTTTGGTTTCTCAGATTAATGGTTTCATTACATGTATACGAAAACTTTACGTCATGGCACGGGTAAATACACTACAAGAAAAAAGTCTTTTAGCGACATGTATAGCAACGCATTATATGACAACGACGTACTAAGCGACTTTAGATGAAGGGTCGCTGGAAACGGGTCATTCATTATTGTAACTTGTGAAATATGTTGCTATTCTTAGCGAAAAATGTAACTACTTGTCCTAATACGTCGCTACATATATAGCGGCCTCATTGTCTCTTTTCGTTACTTTTTTTTAGGTAACCATGGTTTCCGACCTTTTGGCCGACTAATCCACGGAGTTTAAGCACACCACTACACATACTTAAACCAGGTAACGCCCTCCCTTTTCAAGAGGTTGGCGTGGCCATTTCAAGGTTGTCGTTGTTTCTTAGGAATGTTGCCATTTAAGCCGCTACAAGGGTTGCAAAAATTAAAAATGTCGCTGGTGTTGTCGCTAGTATCTATACTACTATATAAAACATGTGGAACATGTTATTAATAGAAAGCTTAAAAATTAAGATTCAAAAAATTACTTATAATGGAAAGAAGCGTTTTACAAAGTTTGTATACACAAAATTAAAGTTGAAGAAAGAAAATTAAATGTCATAAATTATATAAACTTGTAACAACTTAGAAAATTAAATATCTTTAATTCTAAAAACCATATAACAACACAAAAAAATTAAATGTCATTCAATTCTATAAGCTATACACTTGTAACTCTTAAAACTAAATAAAAAAACCATCTTCATTTTCTTATCTTCAATCTTCACTTTCTCTAAAAATATAATCGCTTACCATGTGCCGAGCACCACCAAGAGCTTACCACTGTCAGCTATCTCTCTGAGCTAAAACCCATCATCACGTTTCACAAAATGGAATTATAACCACAGATAAAACACCTTTGTCCTATACGCATCACGTCACCAACACATCCTCAACATCTAAAGCCCCAACTCCGAACAAGAACAACCAATCGAATACAAACAGAAAAAATAAAAATATCTTAGTTTTTGGTCACTTGTTTACCAATCTTCAAAGATCTTATGTGTGTGAACAAGAATATATCATAGATATGTGAAAAGTTATCCTTCTCTTTTATATTCGAAAATAAAGAAAGAAATATAATGAATATGTTATATTCTAACTTTGTTCCGTTCAAACAAAACATAAACCTATTTTAGAACTTTCTTACAAAGATCCTAAAGCTGGGAACCGTATCTGACTTCAAAAATCTATAACAAATTTGTTATATTCGTTCTTTGTTTCATTCGTACAAGACACAACAAAAACAAACCTACCTGTGTTCGACACCAAGATCTTGAAGCCGAAAAAAAGTTAAGAAAAAGATCTAAAGTATTTGTCACTTGTGTTGGGTTTAGTAGCAGAAAGACACCAACAAAGATCAAAGTGTGTTGTGGTTTGAAAGAAAACCGTTGAAGTGTTGTTGTGATTTGGTTAGAAGAAAAATTGTAGTGTTTTGTCGCTGCGAATTGTTAGAAGAAATTAGGGTTGGATGCTAATATTCAAGGTTCTTAAGTAGATAAATAGTTAGGGTTAGTTAAAGTTAGACTTAGGTTGATACATTTTGTTTGGGCCTCCATAAATTAAGTGGACTTGAGCTGAATTTCTTTACAATAAAATTGGGCTGACATTTGTTAATACTCTTTAGAACGCAAGTTGTCTTTATTCACGTTGAGCGATTTTAGCTAATCTACTTTTTGTTCCTTTAAATGTTTCCATAGTCAAGGCAACAAAGTACCGACCAAAAAGTGGCCCGCCCAACGTGCGGGTATATTGTCACTCGTTTATATAGTAAATTATTAGGCTTAATTGGTGTTGTTCCCTTTTTATCTGTATGTGGATTTTAGGGCTATACAAATTGTTATGGGGAAATTCTTGGGCTACATTACTATCCGAATTTTTTGATGTTAGTTTTGGGTTGAAATTGATATATTAAAGTAGAATTTTAGGCTTTATTATTATTCGCCGTCAAATCCGAAGCCAACCACAATAATTTTAATGAGTACTGACTCAAAATATTTGCAACATTGCGCATACACCTTGCTATTTTATATGAAATAGCTTGATATTTCATAAAGTTATTTCAATCTAAAATTCTCATCATTCGTAAAGATATAATCAGGGAAAGCATATAATCCAAAAAATCGCTCGCCATAAAATTTAGTTTCAGATACCCGCCGCCGCAACGTGCGAGTACCCTGCTAGTTATTATTAATGGATCAACCATAGTTATACGGTTTTAAAGCATAAGATCTCTTGAGTCTTGATGCCGATGGGCAGCACTAGTGAAGGTAAGTCAGTCAGTGAGTTGTAAGAGATATTTGACAAATTTGAATTGTGAAAAGAAAACCATTTATAAACAAGAGGCACTTTATTTTGCATACTCAAAATTCTTTGCATACTAAGGGATAAATCCCCACCTTCCATCTAGTTTGATCTAATGGTAGTGATTAACCTAAGAATTAATATGTCTAAACTTAAGTCCATGTTTTTTTCTTGTCTTTTTATCTTTCTTATTTATTTTCTCATTATTTGTCCTTTTTTTCTAATCATTTTTTTAATTTACGTTTTTATTTTTATTTTTTTTTCATTTTCGTCAGTCTCTTTACGTTTTTGTCCGTTTTTTCCGCTTTTCATACGTTTTCCCATATTTTCATACGTTTTCGTCCGTTTTCATACGTTTTCGTCTGTTTTCTTACGTTTTCGTCCCCTTTCTTGCGTTTTTGTCTACTTTCATTACGTTTTCGTCCGTTTTCTTACGTTTTCGTCAGTCTTGTTACATTTTCGTCTGTTTTCTTACGTTTTCGTCCATTTTCATACGTTTTCGTCCGTTTACATATGTTTTCTTACGTTTTCATTTGTTTTCGACCGTTTTCGTCTGTTTTCTTATATTTTTGTCGGTTTTCTTACATTTTTGTACATTTTCTTACGTTTCGTTCGTTTTCTTACGTTTTAAATCTGTTTTCTTATGTTTTCTTCTTTTTCTTACGTTTTTGTTTGTTTTCTTACATTTTAAATACATTTTCTTACGTTTTTATGCATTTTCATCGTTTTCTCTGTTTTAAATACATTTTCTTACGTTTTACTTTGTTTTCTTACATTTTCGTCCATTTTCCTATTTTTTCGCCGTTTTCTTACCTCTTTGTCCATTTTCTTACGTTTTCGTCCATTTTCTTACGTTTTTGTCCGTTTTCATACCTTTTCATCTGTTTTCTTACGTTTTCGTCTGTTTTCTTACGTTTGTGTCCTTTTCTTACGTTTTCATCGGTTTTCATATGTTTATAAACGCTTTCGTCCGTTTTTTTTACGTTTTCGTCTATTTTTTTATGCTTTCGTCTTTTTCAGACGTTTTCATACGTTTTCGTCCATTTTCATCCGTTTTTATACGTTTTTGTCCGTTTTCAGATGCTTTTTCCGTTTTCATACAACTTTATACGCTTTTCATTCGTTTTTATACGTTTTCGTCCGTTTTTGCGGTTTTATCGTTTTGTCTATTTTCATACGTTTTCTTGTTTATTATTAAACTTTATTATATTACATGTCTAATATCAATTGTGATATTTTATTAAAAAAGTTAATGTCTAATATCACTTGTGTTATTTCATAAATAAACAAGTATGTTTTTTTAACCTTTAATATCATATGAGATATTTCATTGCTCTGTATATTTTTATAATTTTGAGTTACAAGATAGTTTATGTGCCTTTCATCGCAATTGACAAGCACATATTTTTTTAATGCGCTTAGTGGAAATAAAAAGGTTAAAGTCTCTTTAGGTGAATTCTTATTTTGTTCAAAAAAATGCTAATTTAATGCAACACTTGTTTGATTTTGAGAATATGTCAAGTCTCTATTTTCATTCTTTGCTTCCTTTTTATTCATTTTGATATTTTTAAGTGACACTTATTTATCTCTTGTGATATAACACTGTAAGAAAGATGAGGAGTATTACACTCT
The DNA here is from genome assembly GCA_022545495.1 of Chrysanthemum lavandulifolium. Classification (NCBI taxonomy): domain Eukaryota; kingdom Viridiplantae; phylum Streptophyta; class Magnoliopsida; order Asterales; family Asteraceae; genus Chrysanthemum; species Chrysanthemum lavandulifolium. Next base: position 4,201,449 of record CM040242.1, on the reverse strand, counting down.
TCATCATGTTGTGTTATCATTTGTGATACTCAACTAATAATAAGAAATATTAAATTGATACCAAATGTGATAAGAATTTAGTATTTTACCAAGTATATATGAAAGAAATGATAATAAACATCACTTATTATATTACTGTGATGATTTTGTTCATTTTCTTATTTGTGTTTTGAAAATATTTAGGAAGATTTTTGTGTTTTATGATAATATGAAATATTAGAAAAGGTGTTTAACTGAAAACAAGAGATGTATGAAACTTTTGTTAGACTTGTGGTGGATTTTTCTATCTAATGGATACATTGTGCATGTTTCGATAGGTTTTATAGCGTGATTTGAAAATATCTATGGTTGAATCAGCAAACTAAAAAAGCTATGGTTGAAGAAAGCACACATCTTTATAAACAAACTGAGTAAGCTCAAACACTTGTGATATCACCTCAATTGTGATATCACATGATACCACATGTGATATCACAAGTGATATAAACTATGATATCACACATGCTATCACCGGTAATATCACACATGATATCACAAGTGATATCACTGGTGTTATCACACACGATATCACGTGTGATATCGCAAGTGAGTGATATCACCGTGATATCACATGTGTTTGAGCTTCCTCGGTTTGTTTATAAAGATGTGCTATCTTCAACCATAGCTATTTAATTTGTTGATTGACCATATATATTTCAAATCCCATTATAAAATCTGTCGAAACATGCACAATGTACCGATTAAATAGAAAATCCACCACAAGTCTAACAAAAGTATCATAATATCTCTTGTTTTCGGTTGAACAACTTTCTAATATTTCATAATATCATAAAACACAAAAATCTTCCTAAATATTTTAAAACACAACCATCACATTCTTAATTGAGTATCACAACGATACATGATGAAGAATGTAATACTTTCATCTTCATTACGGTGTTATATCACAAGAGATAAATAAGTGACACTTATAAATATCAAAATGAAACGCTGAAACGGAAAAAAAGCGTATAAAATCGAATGAGCGTATAAAACGCGTGCAAACGGACAAAAGCGTGTGAAACGGACAAAACGCGTCGAAACGGACAAAGCGTGTAAAAGCGGAAGAAAGCGGATGAAAATGTCTAAATGGACGGCGTAAAAACGTGAAAGCGATTGAAAACGTATACAAACGGACAAAAATACATGAACACATTAAAATACGGAAAACGTCTAAAACGAATGAAAATACATGAAAACCTTAAAATCTTGACAAAAACGTATGAAATGGCGGCGTGAAAGCGATTTAAACTTATGGCGTAAAACACGTATGAAAATGGGCGAAGCGAAAGCGGATGAAAACGATGAAACGAGCGAAACGTGAAAATGGACAAAACGTATGAAAACAAGCGAAATGTAAGAAAACAGACGAAAACGTATAAAAACGGACAAACGTCTCAAAATAGAAGAAAATGTCTAAAAATGGACGAAAACGGACAAAAACGTCTGAAAACAGACGAAAACGTATATAAATGTACAAAAACGAATGCAAACGTACGAAAACAGACGAAAACGGATGTAAACGTAAAATAACGGACGAAAACATATGAACACGGACGAAAACGTATAAAAACGAACGAAAACATATGAATATAGATGAAAACGTATGAAAGCGAAAAAAAACTTAGAATAAAAAAAATAAAAAATGTGAATTTTTAGTAAAACGTGAAATTCGAGAAAAGAAAAGAAAAAATGTTAAAAAAAAAAAAAAAAAAAATCACGTGAACTTGGGTTTAGTATTAATTCTGGGTTTATCCTCGTTAGATCAAACTAGATGAATGGTGGAGATTTATCCATTGATAAGCATAAAAATAAAAGTAAATATTTAAAAATTCCTCTTATAAACAACTATATTATAAACTTAATAAAAATGCAACTTGCGCGTCGGAGACATGTTGATGTTACTTGACTTTAATAATGAAATCATAACATTATAAAAGTTGCTAAATATATTTGAATAAAAATTACTGAATAGACAGGTTGCATTTAATAATAATAGTTACAAAATAGGTTTTAGGGTTTCTATTGTTAATTGTAACTTTATATTTAATGGTGAATCTTTTATATTAAAACCTCACAAGTGGACAATAATTATATTTAATCTTGTACTCCTTCCGTCCTATATTAAGTATTCACAATGAAATCTTGAAATGTCCCAAATTAAGTGTCCATAATGTACTTCAACCAATGAGATGAGACTTTCGTAGGTGAAAATGATATTTGATTGGTGGAAAGTGTAGTTAGTGAAATTTCCTAAAACTTTGTGCATATAAAAAGTGGACACTTAATATGGGACGGATTGAGTAATTTAAAACCATAAAGTTTAATCGTAGAAGAGTTTAAAATAGTTCAAGCGACTCTCCCCTACGTGATCCATCGAAATTTGAAGACCATTTGAAAGAAGTTTAGAAAAACGTGTAAGAGTTTAAAATTTTAAAATAAAATGACTGACTTGTACGTAAATCATATAAGTTTTTTATAAAATTAAAAATATGCAACGATTGTACAACTCCCCGTCTAAGAGTTATAGCGACGACATATGTTATCGCTAAAAACTATGACTCTTATATTGATTCTAATCTTTTATAACAAAAAGTTGTGATATCTGGTTTTACTAATTTGATTGAGAGTTAATTGTATTTTTAGTCCATGTGGTTTGGCCAAATTATAGGTTTGGTCTACAAAATTTTAAAACTGCAGCGATAGTCTCTATTTTGAAGTTTGGATTGCATTTTTGGTCCCTGAATAAAGTTAAATGGCTAAAATACCCTTTGTCTTCTTCAGAAAAAGACAAGGGTAATTTGGTCATATAACACCGATAAGGACCAAAAATGCAACTCAAACTTCAAAATGAAAACTATCGTTGCATTTTCAAAATTTTAAAAACCAAACTTGCAATTTGGCCAACCAACAATGCAATTAACTCTTTGATTGACTATCATCATTTTCCATTGAATGGCCTCTTAGCGTCAAAGCTAATTGGATCAGCTATCTTTATTTCTTACTCATAATTTTCTTTGAACTAAAATCGAAGCATTCATTTGAGAAATGTGAAAAGGACAAAAAGACTAAAAACTAGGGGCGGCAATTCTTGACACGACACGATAAATGACACGAACACGTCACGAAGTTAAGCGGGTTTGGGTTGAGATAAACGGGTTTGGGTCAGCAGGTCAACCGTCTAACCCGTTTAATAAGCGGGCGTGTTTGGGTTGAGTAAATACTAAAGAGGTCGGCCGTGAGCCGTTTAAGTATCAAGACTCAAAAATAAAAATCTAACCTACTTTTTTATGTGAGATGCGAATTAAATATTTTTTTTATGCACTTAATATGAGTGAATTACGATTATACCTCAAACATTATTGAAATTGACATTTTATAACTCTGAAAATTGTCGTATAGTTATTTGTATGTTCATTTTATTATATTTTAGATCCTTATAACACTTTCTCATTCAAACTAGTTAAAATAACAAACCACCAACCTTATTTACTACTTGACCTATTTAGTTAAACATGTTAAAACGGGTCATAAACGGGTTACACGTGTTATGCAGGTCTGGGTTAGGGTAAAGTTTCTTGACACGATTAATAAATGGGTCGTGTTTGGGTAGAGGTTATACCAACCCGCCAACATGCGAACCCGAATAGGTCAACACGAACACGACTCGATTGACACCCCTACTAAAAACTACTCCTTAGTTGGTTCTTTAAAGATGCTTCATAAGTTGCATCATTATATGTATTAAAATAAATCAACTTTTTTGTTACTTTTTGACTTAAAAATAGAACAAATGTGCATGTAAAGAGAAGCATGGCGTATCTTTAAACTTATTTATGGTCTTAGAAAATGAGTTAGGATAATATAAGGAGAAAGTTTAAGATGAGAATAATAATAAATAATTGCAATCATTTAAATGTTAGAGATGCAATAGCTTGAATTAAACGTATTTATAGTTTTTTAGATCTATCAAAATTATATGCATATATACATATATTAGAAGTGTTACTTCAAGTTAAACGAATTCTTATGTATTTTTTGTCTTGTTCATGTCAAATGTGTTGCTAGTACGTCTTTGCATCGTTTTCAAAGCAAAATCACTTTTTAAACTAACTAATATGCATATAAATAAATAAAGACGCATCTAATTAAAATCAACGCATCTAATTAAAATCAACGCATCTCAAATGTGTGGTTATAATTGTTTTTTTTCTTCATTTAAAGTTTTTTTCATTTTAAGGTGTACTCTCACTGAATCGCTACCCTTTACACTATGTTCTCAAGATTTGTTTTGAAGTGAAAATGAAAGGAGTGGAGAGTGAAGGAGAGGATAGAAAGTGGTTGGGAGAGGAAGTGAAAGATTATTGCAAGTTTGTTTGTGTTCTTAAGTTGTTACTAAGGAAGGGAAGTGATCACAGAAAATGCTTCTATTTACAAACCATCTTAAACACTGTTCTCAAACCACAAACTAGACCAATTATCATCAAAACACAAACCCAGACCAATTATCATCCCAATATCAAACCACAAACTGTAGCCTAACAATTTTCACTCACACACACAAACACACACTCGTTTCAACCAATATTAACAACAATTTCAACCAATTAAATCCCGCACGAATAACTAACCAACCACCAAAAGTCCACCGTAACCCTAAACCCAGCTTCCATCACCACCACTGCCGTCGTACCACCACCACTGCCGTCGTACCACCACCACCAAACACCGTACCAGATTCAGACCTAAACCTATATTTGCCGCCTTAGTTGAAGATACCAAACCGAGGGTTTCATCTTGAATTACAGAAAAAGAGAAGGAAACTTACAGATCTACAAGTTTACAACTATTTTCTTCAAAAAATTATGCCAAACATATAAACATAATTCATTCTCAGTTGTTACATAAAAATTATATCTTTTGAATTGCTCAATGTTTGTTCAAAAAGAAATGTTCAATGAAAACATCGATCTGTTAAATCATTGATGAGAATAAATTTCTGGTAAAATAATTTTTGTCGGTATAAAATGAGAAAGAAAACCAGAAAATGTTTGAGCAAATTTGATTTTTGAACTAGAAGATAAGATTTTGAGACATTGTATAAAAAAAGAAGAAGGTAAGATAATAAAAGATGTTATTTTCTCTTTCCATTCACAATCACTCCAAAAATGGGCAGGTGATTTTGTGTCTGAAATACACTAGTGTCCCCCTCACTTTTATCCATCTCCACCCCATTCCTTTTTCAAAAAACGTGAGAGCACAAAAAAAGTTGGTTTTCTCCTCCCCCTCTTTGTTTCCTAAATTTAAGTGTAGAACACGGTGTTAAAGTATAACCTTACTTTAATGATTTAAGATCATTTGAAACAAAAGTTATTTACATCTTAAGGGATCTATTTTCACCCTTCATTTTCCCTCCATCTTTATTAGATCTAATGGATGAGATTAATATCAGTAATTTAAAAACCCCATTTTCATTTTTTTTTCCAAATATAAATATCTTTCAAACCGTTATCATTAAGCCAAAAAAAATATACAATTCTGACGAAGATTTAATTACCCTTCATTTTCCCTACATCTTTATTAGATCTAATGGATGAGATTAATCTCAATAATTTAAAAACCCATTTTCATCTTTTGTTTTCAAATATAAATATCTTTCAAACCGTTAATCGTTAAACGAAAAAAAATATACCTTTACGACGAACATTTAATTATCTTTCTATAGGTAGGCACTTTAATATACTTTCGACAAAAAAATTCTTGTTTTTCAAGTTTTTATAAATTTTTTTCTTTTTCTTTATGTAACTGAAAGTTGCATGAAAAAATCATATGTGATAGAACACTAATTTGAATATCACATGTGAGATTAGTGTTACTCCTTCTGTCCCAAAATAATTATCCCCGACAAAAAAACACATAGTTTAAGAAAAATGCATTTATTTAAACCTTCCTCTTTCTTACTTTTTGATAAAATGACAGTTTTACACTTAACTAATTAATTAAAGTACTCTTTAAAGTTTGTAATAATAATTACAAATAAGGGCAATATGGTAAACTTAATGAAACTTTTCTTTCTATATTTAGGCATGGACAATTATTTTGGGACATACAAAAAAGAAAATGTGGACAATAAAATTGGGACGGAAGTAGTAAATAACATATGATATGTATATCATATATGATTTAATACTATATGTATTAGTATTAAATCATATATGATATACATATCATATGTGATTTAACACTAATATCACATGTGATATTCAAATTAGTGTTTATCACATACGATTTTTTCATGCAAATTCCAGTTTCGAAAAAAAAAAGACGACAAGACGTGAAAAAAACGGCTTTTTTTTTTCTTTTTTCGAAAGTATATCAAAGTGTCCGTCTATAGAAAGATAATTAAATGCTCGTCGCGATGGTGTAGTTTTTTTTTTTCGCTTAACGATTAACGGTTTAAAAGATATTTAAATTATAAAAAATGGGTGAAATAATAAAATATTTTTAATCTCAATCATTGATTTGTTTTTAGATGGATGGTGAAAATGAGTCACTTAGTATATAAAAAAATTTTGATATGTAAAATAACTCTTTTCTACTTTAATAATACTAAAGTTAGGAGATGGAATAATACGGAACTTTGAAAATGATTTTTGATTGGTACGACAACGAATTAAACAAAGAGTGTGTATTATTTCTGTTTACACAAATTCCTAATATATTAATGCCCATATTTAATGTTCGTTTTCTTGGCACTACAACAAATAGATGAATCTTTTCACATTAAAATTTACACACCTA
>CM040242.1:3994509-4194509 GCA_022545495.1 Chrysanthemum lavandulifolium | reverse complement strand
TTTGGAGATGAAAGTGGAGTGGTGAATGATATGGATCTAGGCACTAATGGTAATGGTTTAGTGGAAATAGAAGTGTTTGGTTTAGGAGGTATAGTAGTGTTTGGCAATGGTAGTTTTGTGGGAACAATCCTTTTGGGGATTGGTTTGATTAGTTGAGTTGGTTGAGGGGAAATCCTAACGTTTGTGGATTTAACGGTAGATGATTTGGTTGTAGAAATTTCGTGAACAACACGAGCAAGTTTCTTGGGTGGTCCTTTAGTGGATAAATTAGCACTAGGAGCTTTCCTCATGATGAGATGATAAAAGTTTAGTGAGCTAGAGGCTTCTAGTTGCTGAGAATTGAGTTGTAGATGGTGACTTAGAAATCTAACAAGATGGTTTATAAAGGGAAGGATTTGGCAAGTGTATTTAAGACTTAAACCACTTAGATCCTTTTGTAATGCAATGATTTGCATGCATAAGGTTCAACTTTAGAATTGCACTGATCAAGGAGTTTAATTAAGGCAATATGGAGTGTTCAAGTTAGCAAGAAGAGCTTGAAATGATTGTTTTAGCTAGGATTAGTGAATCTGTCAGCCGATTCCACGGTTCCCTCCAATGAGGATCCGTCTAGGCTAATCCTAGGGATCCGGCTCCCAGCAGCCAAGAAAAAAGGAAAAATGATATTTTGTGAGGTCTAGTACCTACACATCTTGAGTGTTTCAGCCTTTTTAAGTGTTTTAAATGAAAAGGGTATTAAATGATCAAGAGAAATGATTGATGGTAGCTAATGATTGCCTTTTGTGGAAAGAAATGGGATTTTATGACCACCAATAGGTAATCAAAGATGACACTAAGGAATATGATAGTGTTAAGTGGAGTTAAATGATCCTAGAGATCAGATGGTACTTTGAAAGAAATTTGGAAAATCTTTAAAAATCATGATAAATGAAAACACTAGTTTTTGGCCCATTTTGAGGTAAGGATAACTAAAATCAATTTGCTAAAATTGAGAGAAATATCAATCCAAGTGTTTTGAGATGTGAAAACAATGTGTGAGTATTGGGCGGAAATATGGTGAGTTTTGGTGAAGTGATAAATTAAAAACATCTTGAATATGATCCAAAATTAGCTATGAGTGAGTGTGAGACCTACTGAGCTTGAGGAAGTCTTAATTGATCCTAAAGTATCATGTTTAGCTAGTATGATAAGGTCTAGCAGATTGGATTGAAGTGAAAGTGTAAGAATTCTATGTCTGTTTGCCCGGATCCCACAGTTCCCTCATCTGAGGGATCCGGCTAGTTATAACTCAGGGATCCGGCTACTGTTGACCAGTAGCTTCTTAGCAAATGTGCAGAATTTGCACTTTTTAGCAAATACACATTCTAATCATTTCTACATTCAATAATCAAATGTGCAAGCAGCAATATTACACATAGCAAGTAAGGGCAACTAGAAGGTAAGCAAAATGAGCGGTACCGACTTCTTGATGGTGATCAAGTCGTCGTAAAATTCTTATTTTTCGGGTTCCTAGGTTAGAATGTTTTTAGTTTATGTCAAGCCATCTACTTAGAGTTCGTCCTAAACTACGAAATATTGTTGAAGTTGTTTACGCACCATTGTTCACAAATTAAGGTCCACGACCTTACCTTCCTTCCATTCAAACTCCTTCTCCATCTACTCTTCACTCTTTACCCCTCCACCCATACTTATTCTTCTTCATGAGGAAGTTAGCAAAACATTTAAATATGCCATTTGTTTGTTGGAATTCTTGTGAAGGGCTCGGGATTTCTGGTAGTTGGTCAATGTATGCTAGGGGGTCGAGATGAATGTTGCCAATGGGATTGCTTCCTTCTCCCTCTCTTTCATCTGATGAGTCCGTTGGTGGGTGAGGTCTCTTGCGTTCAACCATACCTTGTAGTATTTTCAACGGACAAGGGCACCATGACCTTGTTGCAAAAGATGTGGTAACTGGAGTAGGGAGATGGATCTAGAGCAAAGACAAAATTGGCTAGGCGATTTAAGAGCATAGCATAGGGGAGTACCATCTTGTCTATCCTTTTCACACTTGCCATCCGTTTGACCATGTAATAGGCGAGGTTGAAATGAGTCTCAATAACAAGGCAATAGATCATGAAGCTTAGGCAAGCGTTGGGATGATCCTTATTTCCTACCAAACAAAGGACGTTCTCCCTTAGCACTAGTTCCCATTTCTTGTATAATGGGAACATTTCCGAAAGCTCCATTTGAAAAGGATCTCTATAGATGTCCTTGGACTTCCTAGTGACTCTTGACGGTGAGGCTCTTGGGTCATGATCCATGGATAATATCCAACCATGATTACATGCGTGATGTCATGCAATGGGTCATGGGTTATGGATCAAGCTCCATGGGTATGGGTCATGGACTTTAGGTTTTACCCAACTACATTCAATGTATCAAGTCAATGGGACAATTACTTAGATTTTTACCCATTACATTTCCCATTACAATACATACTAAGTATGTATATATATATCCATTATGTAAACACTAGTTGTTATACATATGCATTACTATAACATGAAAACACTATCACTTGTTTAGTGTTTTATATGAAAATGTAAGTGTGTTAGTAAACTATTGGATCAAACCATTTACGTATTTTATTTGTTTCGTTAAAATGTTTTACGTTTTTATCGACAAAACATTAGAAGATCGTAAAATATAAATAAACGTTTTTACGGCTTATTTGTATTAACAATCTCCCCCTTTTAGTTGATGACAAAACATAAGATTATTTTAAGGAAAACTAAAATTGTAAAAGTTTGAATGGAAGAGGAAGTTTTACTCTTTCTCCCCTTTTGTCAAAACAAAAAGAGCGTCGAAAGAAAACTAACACATTGTGTTTTAAGAAAAATGTGTAAAAAGTACTAAAATGAAAAGAAAAAAAATAGAGAGTAAGGGAAGAGAAGGATTCTCGTCTTACCTCCCCCTTGATCGGTGCATCCCTTTGTGAGGGTGTCAAGTAATTAGAAAGACTAAGTGAGCGTTTTTGCAATTTTGTTTGCAAATGATTTCGTCTATGAAAAATGCTCTTCCTTGATGAGTGCGCCTTTTTAAGAAGGACGTCATGTAATGTAATCCTATGTGAAAGTGTTGCAAATGATTTTGCAATTGTTTTGCAATCGTTTTTGCAATGTTTTGCTTTGACAAGAAACTCCCCCTAGCTAAGGGTGTCAAAGTCTTCATGTGTATATTGAAAATCTTCAAAACAACGGTTAGAAAACAAGTATATGATGCATAATTTCCTGCAAATAAGACTTAAGTTAGTAATAAAAATGTCTTCTGTTGCACGGATCCCACGGTTCCTCCGTGGGAGGGATCCGTGTAGACCAAAATGAGGGATCCGTCTGCCTGTACACTTAAGACAACAATATGGATGTAAAATGTGATGTCAAGCATCAAAATGAGTTATGTACAAGGTTATCAAACATATTCTCAAGATAATATGGCACATAACATGTAATTTCATTCAATAAAACATACGAGAGATGATATACATATCTCTAAAAACTAAGAGAATTATAAAAACATGTAATAAAACTCCTAAACTATCTATGCTAAGCTTAAGATTAGGACACCACTTGAATCCTTAAGCTCAAGGTTGTTTAGGTTTGTTAACCTCATTGAAACGTTCGAGGAGGTGATAAAACATGAAACGTTGCTCTTACGTAGTTCATGTATCAAGCCTTCAACATGTTGACAATGATAACAATCTTTGTCATGGCTCGAAAATGATGGTGGTGGAAATGAAATGGCTTGAGATGGAAAGTTGTATGAGGAAGGTTGTGGATTCTCAAAAGAAGGAGGAATTTGTGGAGGTACATTTTGAGGTGGATCAACTAAGGGTGGTGGTGGAGGAATGTGTATTGAGGATAGTGGTAGAGAGGTATCTACTTCCATATGATCGGGTGGTTGACTTTGGTGATTCCTCATAATCCAAAAGGGACTATTTGAGGGAGATGGAGAAAAGGAAACCGATGCTAGTGTTGATTCAACACCTTGGTTTTGTTGTTGTGTTATTCTCTCAATTGAAGAGAATGTTGGTAATGGCGGAGGATGAGATGGCCTAGGAGGCAAGTCCTCTAAATTGTAGAGGTTTGGAGATGAAAGTGGAGTGGTGAATGATATGGATCTAGGCACTAATGGTAATGGTTTAGTGGAAATAGAAGTGTTTGGTTTAGGAGGTATAGTAGTGTTTGGCAATGGTAGTTTTGTGGGAACAATCATTTTGGGGATTGGTTTGATTAGTTGAGTTGGTTGAGGGGAAATCCTAACTTTTGTGGATTTAACGGTAGATGATTTGGTTGTAGAAATTTCGTGAACAACACGAGCAAGTTTCTTGGGTGGTCCTTTAGTGGATGAATTAGCACTAGGAGCTTTCCTCATGATGAGATGATAAAATTTTAGTGAGCTACAGGCTTCTAGTTCTTTGAGAATTGAGTTGTAGATGGTGACTTAGAAATCTAACAAGATGGTTTATAAAGGGAAGGATTTGGCAAGTGTATTTAAGACTTAAACCACTTAGATCCTTTTGTAATGCAATGATTTGCATGCATAAGGTTCAACTTTAGAATTGCACTGATCAAGGAGTTTAATTAAGGCAATATGGAGTGTTCAAGTTAGCAAGAAGAGCTTGAAATGATTGTTTTAGCTAGGATTAGCTGAATCTGTCAGCCGATTCCCACGGTTCCCTCCAATGAGGGATCCGTCTAGGCTAATCCTAGGGATCCGGCTCTCAGCAGCCAAGAAAAAAGGAAAAATGATATTTTGTGAGGTCTAGTACCTACACATCTTGAGTGTTTCAGCCTTTTTAAGTGTTTTAAATGAAAAGGGTATTAAATGATCAAGAGAAATGATTGATGGTAGCTAATGATTGCCTTTTGTGGAAAGAAATGGGATTTTATGACCACCAATAGGTAATCAAAGATGACACTAAGGAATATGAGAGTGTTAAGTGGAGTTAAATGATCCTAGAGATCAGATGGTACTTTGAAAGAAATTTGGAAAAATCTTTAAAAATCATGATGAATGAAAACACTAGTTTTTGGCCCATTTTGAGGTAAGGATAACTAAAATCAATTTGCTAAAATTGAGAGAAATATCAATCCAAGTGTTTTGAGATGTGAGAAACAATGTGTGAGTATTGGAGCGGAAATATGGTGAGTTTTGGTGAAGTGATAAATTAAAAACATCTTGAATATGATCCAAAATTAGCTATGAGTGAGTGTGAGACCTACTGAGCTTGAGGAAGTCTTAATTGATCCTAAAGTATCATGTTTAGCTAGTATGATAAGGTCTAGCAGATTGGATTGAAGTGAAAGTGTAAGAATTCTTTGTCTGTTTGCCCGGATCCCACAGTTCCCTCATCTGAGGGATCCGGCTAGTTATAACTCAGGGATCCGGCTACTGTTGACCAGTAGCTTCTCAGCAAATGTGCAGAATTTGCACTTTTTAGCAAATACACATTCTAATCATTTCTACATTCAATAATCAAATGTGCAAGCAGCAACATTACACATAGCAAGTAAGGGCAACTAGAAGGTAAGCAAAATGAGCGGTACCGACTTCTTGATGGTGATCAAGTTGTCGTAAAATTCTTATTTTTCGGGTTCCTAGGTTAGAATGTTTTTAGTTTATGTCAAGCCATCTACTTAGAGTTACGTCCTAAACTACAGAAATATTGTTGAAGTTGTTTACAGACCATTGTTCACAAATTAAGGTCCACGACCTTACCTTCCTTCCATTCAAACTCCTTCTCCATCTACTCTTCACTCTTTACCCCTCCACCCATACTTATTCTTCTTCATGAGGAAGTTAGCAAAACATTTAAATATGCCATTTGTTTGTTGGAATTCTTGTGAAGGGCTCGAGATTTCTGGTAGTTGGTCAATGTATGCTAGGGGGTCGAGATGAATGTTGCCAATGGGATTGCTTCCTTCTCCCTCTCTTTCATCTGATGAGTCCGTTGGTGGGTGAGGTCTCTTGCCTTCAACCATACCTTGTAGTATTTTCAACGGACAAGGGCACCATGACCTTGTTGCAAAAGATGTGGTAACTGGAGTAGGGAGATGGATCTAGAGCAAAGACAAAATTGGCTAGGCGATTTAAGAGCATAGCATAGGGGAGTACCATCTTTTCTATCCTTTTCACACTTGCCATCCATTTGACAATGTAATAGGCGAGGTTGAAATGAGTCTCAGTAACAAGGCAATAGATCATGAAGCTTAGGCAAGCGTTGGGATGATCCTTATTTCCTACCAAACAAAGGACGTTCTCCCTTAGCACTAGTTCCCATTTCTTGTATAATGGGAACATTTCCGAAAGCTCCATTTGAAAAGGATCTCTATAGATGACCTTGGACTTCCTAGTGACTCTTGACGGTGAGGTTCTTTCCATGAAGACGATATCTCTTACCGTAGCCGCTTCCGGGATAGGTGTGAAGTATACCTCGTGATGATCCACCATGTCATGAAGATCGGCTAATGACCATTCATTTGATTATATGCATACTCCTTGACAAGGGATACGAAGTATCCTAGCAAACTCTTGGAGACTGAATGTAAATTCGTGCTCATTGATGATAAAAAAGATTGAACTAGTTCCATCATCATTTCGAATGATTCACATGCTCTTATAGAACTCTAGGACAAATACCGGACAAATTTTCTCATCGATGTTCAAGAGGCATTGGAAATTTATTCCCGCAAAGACTTGGGGAATGGCGGTGTTGTTGATGAATGAGGGATGAACTACACGACCTTCGTGGAATAATCTCTTTTCCAACATTTTGAATGCTTTCCGGTCATCGGGGCTTAATCTATCTTTCCTATGATACATGGGAATGTAATGTGCCGTATCTTGGTAATCTTGTTGTCTATTGCTAGGCATGATTGATCCTAAACATCAAAACCACAATGTGGTGTTAATCGTGTGAATAGTATCCTAATGGGATTCATCACAATTTTGCTCAATACATCTTCATTGAATTCAAAAAATGTGTTTAATTTGTATTAACAATGTTGATTCTTTGATTTAGTTTATCTTAGAAAGCAATGTGATACCAAATTGAAATAAACCCATTTGAGCTCAATTTCGAAAGATGAAAATTGTACTCCTAGGAATTGAAGAATGGAAATAACAATGTAGTGAAGATTATACTTACACAAGTGATTATTTCCTTTGAAAAGATGATGAATTAACTCCTGTGAACAAGTAAATTGGGTTTTATGTTTGTGAGTTTGAGAGAGTAAAGTGAAGACTGGAACTTCCACAGTTGATCATTTCTTACTTATTCTGTCTTCTGTTGCACGGATCCCTTGTATGAGGGATCCAGCTAGTTCAAGCACAGGGATCCGGCATATCAGCAGATTGACAGCTTAAGTGATCTTTGATAATTTTGGTTTGGGAGCTCTAATTCTTGGTTAGAGTTGAGTTTATGCTCTATAACTTATGGTTTGGGGTTCTGGCGTGTTTTACTAGTCCTATCTGACGAGGTTCCCTTTTTATGAATAAATCATAATTCTTGGGAAGTTTTAGGATTATGATAAAATCCTATTTTATCATAATATGAGGAGTTTCACATGGATACTTATTGACATAGACGAAATGTCAATAACCTTATGTGAGGAGTGATGACCAAGGCTCTCGAATAGCCAAGATGTCATTATCACTAGTTTGTAGTTTTGTCTATAGATATCAACGAAGAATACTATTCTTTGATGATGAGTTAAATATAGATAGCAACTTTAGTGATTTTTAAGAAAGCGTAATGAGACTACTAATCTTAATCATGTTTATGCAAAAAGATAAAATGTACAATAAAAATTTGTTTGTAAGTAATTTGTTAAAGAGTATACCTTTGCTATATATTCTTTTTAAGAAAGGAAGTATTGAAGCAAAATTCTTCATGATCTTCTTAGGATGCTCAAATTCTAGTATGGAGAATTCTCAACAAGGAAAAATATTAGAAAGATCTATCATTATCCAACATTATAGAATATGATGATTTTAAAACGTGACTTTTTGTTTTTAAGAAATTTCCTTCTTTGTAGTTTTCAATCATACACGGATCGTATCAAGTTTTAAAAGTACAATATACTCTTAAGAAACTTGGTAACTGATAAGGATTTAAAAGTACCTTTTTGAGGGGTCATTTAAGCCCTTAATTGATCACTTTTGTATCCGTTATTACTTAATTTTGTTCCTTTTCACTTTTTAGGTATCTAGAAGGCAAATTTCTGGAATGACACTTATTCGGACGAAAAGCGAATATACTAAGAAAATGGCCAAAGTCAAGAATCGAGACACTCAGTGCTTTGGGCCCAGAAGGGGACGGCGTCAATATAATCTATGACGCCGTCGCAACATGTTTTGTAACGACTCGGTAGCCAAATTTCTTATTTACAAGTGACGGCATCGGGTTTTAAAAGAGTAGGGTGTCGCAACTCGACGGCCTAGATTTGATCGGAGACGGCGTCGAGATGAAGGCGGCGGTGTCACAGGCATAAGGTGACGCCGTCACAATGATAACGTGGCCAAGAAGAAAACCTAATGACGGAGACCGGCGGCGTCACAATTAAAGTGGCCGCCGCAGCTTGTAACACTATATATAGAATCCGAATTTTTCTGTTTTAGGGAGGTAGTTTTGTGGAGTAAAAACCTAAACCGAACCAAGGCTGTCTTACTTCATTGATTCAATTATGTCTTCAATTGATTGTGTGTATGCTTGCATGTTCTCCATGTCCGACTAATTTACTTGTGTGTTTGCTTAGGTAATATGAAACCTAGTTATTGAATATTGATTGGTTGTCTCTTATCTTGATTGTGATTGACATAGTATTGCGATAGGTCATTCGTTGTGCTATTAATGCTTGATTAATCTTTGTTGAACCTTAGCATATAGTTCCTATTGGAATTTTAGGCTATACATCCAAAGAATACCTTAGTGTTAAGTTTATGAATCCTAGAGATTTCGTAGTCATTAACCTTTGGTAATTTCAAAGAGTTAGGGATAAATGCATACCCTACTACCTTAGAAACACAACGCGTTAAGAATAAGGACGTGACAATTCAACCATCAATAGGAGATAACTAGGGAGTAATAAAACCTAAGTAAACACATTTTTAACTATCATACGAGCACACAACAATAGACATAGACTACCCTTAGCATAGTTAATTAGATTAGATAATAGTAGAGTTATCGGTAGAAATACCAACCCCCAAATCCAAACCCCGAGATTCGTACCTTTCCATTTTCTAAAACAAAATATAAAAAAAGATAACAAAATAATCTTCCTCAACCCCAACCTTAGCGTAGTAACTTCTTACTAGCATTCCTATTCCCATAGAGAACGATATCAATACCCGTGGCTTACCCTAATACTACACTACAACGATTAGGTTCACTGCCTAGGGTGTTGAAAAACTTGCTCGACGAAAAGGAAGTTCCTTTGACCCCGAATGCGCTGCGTAAGCGTATCAAGTTTTTGGCGCCGCTGCCGGGGATTAGAATAGCTAGTTAGGAGTCCACCCCGTTTAGGTTTCCTTGCTTGATTCCTATCAAGTAAGATTTTGTTCGCATTTTAGCTTCCTTGTAGTCTATCCCCCTTCTTCGTGAATTTGTTCGTAAAACCCATCACTCACCATGATTCGTATCTTTCGCCGAAGATTCTTCACACTACCCGCCCCCAATCATCCTCCCAATCCCGAAATTGAGAACGCAATCCCACAAAATCCTTCACCCTTTCACCACTTTGGAAATCACCTAGGGCATAATGAAATAAATTGGCAACAACAAAGTCCTTTCTATGACTCAGACTCCGATGAGGAGTTTGATTATGGTGAAGCACTTGACAACGGGGAGGTCTTTGATGAAGTTAGTTTTGAAATGGAAGAAGACTTCTCCCAATGTTTTGACCCTAGGTGTAGAATTGAGACTAATGGCCCCTTTAACAAGCAATTCCCTTGTAAGATAGGATTTGAAAGTTTTGATGCTAACTTGCACTCATTCTTACATTTAAACTTAATCTCAAGAAACCTATATAACAAAATAAAGGTAGATGAATTAGCCTATAAAGGGGATAATGTTGTTGACATGGTCACTTACTTGGATGTGTTTGTTGGATGTTTTGCCTATGTGGTTGAATTCATGGTCCTAGAGGATTTAGGAGAATTCATTGATGGAAGCCTCGCTCAAGTTATATTTGGAACAAACTTTAAGAGAATGACTAGGTTGAATGAACGGATGATTGATGGTCTTATCACATTCTCCGATGGAGTTGAAGATTTTGTCTATCAAATGCCCCGTACACACCCTAGGTTTAAGCACAAACATATAGAGGCATGCAATCAGATGGCTCCCATTCCGATACTTAGTGAGAGAGATAAACAACGTGGGCTTGGGCATACTTATGAAAAAATGAACGGTACTATAAAAAATGCCTAGAGTTAGGAGATGATTACAAGAAGAGTGAGAGAACATTGGAATGGCTTAGGTATGGGCACGTAAGCGTGCACGAGACAACGTAGGGGCATGACTTCGAGTCTAGCTACAAGACTCATAAATAAAGAAAAGCGCTTCGTGGGAGGCAACCCATGCTTAATTGTTTGCTTCTTTGTGTGTCGTGTATCTTTTATTGATTTTTTATTCTCATGTTTAAATTTGTAAAAATGTTTTATTTTGTCTTTAACCTCGTCTTAATTACATATAAAGGTATTTTACATAAGGGATAAGAAACGTGAACATGAAATTACAATTATTTAAAAGATATGCATGTGTGTTTGATCGAGTCAAATGCTTGTATCGAGTCATAACGGATGTTTTGCAGGAAATTTTTTCCAGATTTTAAAGATAAAATTTTCCGAAAATCGCAGACCGGTTTACATCGATTAAACTGACGGCGCCAGATCGCAACTTCTGACTTCGGGAGGAGCGAAACATCTTACTACTTTTTCTCGTTTCAAGCTACTTATAAATTTTGGAATTTTCGGTCTTAATTTTCCGAAAATCTGTAAACATCATAGTTTAGTAGAGTCATATATATATATATATATATATATATATATATATATATATATATATATATATATATATATATATATATTATCACCGCCGATTTTACGCGAAGGTTTCGTTTGTTTTCTTCAAGTATGCAGGTTTAATTTATCAAGAAGAAAATACATAAGATGAGAAGGAGCTTTTCATGCAAACATTCTTCTTGAAGAAAGATGTAACCACCACTTCACACGGATTCTACCGAGCTAATCAGGGGAGTACTAGTTTCTTTCGTTTTTAATTACCTTCCATTATCATAACTTTGATGCTTTCGGGGAACATTGGGGAAAATGTTCAGTTTAAGTGTAGGGAGGGAAAATAAAACGGGAACTTTGAAACTATTCTTATCCTTGACTATTTGCCTTGTCCAATTTCATTTGTGTAATAAACCATGAGAAATATCGGTTAGGGTAATTTTGGCACCAAATTTAAAATTTTTCATAACATGTAGGAGTGGGCCATTAGTCTTAATAAAGCGTCTCATGGATAGGGAATTATATGACTAGCACAAAAACCCTTTACCACTTAAATTTCACCCAAAATGTGAGGATCGCCCTTAGATTTGTAGGAATTAAAGCATTCCACTTTAATGCTTAGAGTTAGGAATAACTAAATGATAAGAGGCATTAGGACAACCCTTGTTTGATACCCATATTATAAGTACTTCTTCCACATCGATTGAGTAATTCCCTCACACCCTTGCGTTGTACTCATCTTTAGTACATGATACCCCTGGTTAACCCCTCAGAGCCTATCCTTTTCGCGGTTCTCGTGATGTTTCGGTTTTCCGGAATATCAATGAAGAGCATTGTTTACAATCAACCCCCAAATGTACACCCAAATCGCCTTATCCTACCTTGTATGCACTCACTTTTAGTGCATTATTGTTATCACACTAAACCTTTAGTTTAATTATCTAGTTGCTTGCATAAGTTGCTAAGTCGAGTCATATCCTTTGTACACAGTTTTAGGACGATTGGGACTCATGGGAAAAGTTAAATTTTATGAAATGACGGGAAGGGAACGTTAAATTCAAATTCCCTTTATTTGCGTAATAATGTACTCCAAATGTTTTGATCTTTTCAATTCGGGTCAAATTAGTGTTAGAGTAATAAAAACTCAAGTGTAGGGATGTGCCTATAAATCCCTATCATTTTGATGTTATCGTAGAGGATGGTAGAGAAAAAGTGTATGAAAAAAAAATATAGAAAAAAGAGAAAAAGAAAAAAAATATAGTGTTGAAAAAAAAACAAACCATACGGGCTACCATCCTACATCTATCTTTTAATTTGTGTTTGTTTGTTTCAGTTATCTAGAGTTTAGAGTGTCGAGTCTTGGCTTAGCAACACCATTCTTCTAATGCTTGTAACATAAAGATTTTTGACTTGCCACCACTAAATCGCCTATCCCACCAATCCCTTTGTTTCCCTACCATAAGCCTAATGTTACTGTAAAACCCTAAAATCGTCAACGCGTCAAATGACCACTATACCCCTCATTGTAAAAACAGTCGTAAAATAAAAGGAGCTTGATAAATATGCTACATGTTCACTTCATAAATAATGGAAGAATATAACTTATATCTTAACTCACAAATAAGTATATAATACTTAAAATGTTACATGAACCTTTAAATGACAAAATAATTAAAATACACAAGTAACTTGGGAAAGTAAATTAAAAGTGTAAATTCATGCCCCATATTCGGTACAAAGAAATAAACGCATCACCCTAGTCATCATTGATTACTTTCAGTATATTTATAAAATACCATACACCCATAATCTGATTCTTCCCAACTAAAAGAAACACTCACTATTTTTTAACATTTTGCACCATCAACTGATTCAATAATTCCATCAAAGATACCTTTCCAACACAAAGACCATTCTTTATATTTTACACCATAAAGCACCTTTATTCTCTTAATAAAGTGGCAAACATATTTCATCTTCAACACCATTGTTTCAGTCGACACATAAGGCTCAAGAAGAGGGTGAACGACGGTCGTGTAAGGACTGGAAAATTCGTGGTTGGTACGAGGTTTATTGGTGTTGATAGTGGGTCAGTGTTGTTGCTGCCGGGTGATTTAGGAACCAAGTAGAACGTTTGATTGGTTATTCTGTCCACTATTTTTCCTACTTTGGTTCACGTCAAAAGGTATCACAAAAATACTCTCCTCATTCTCTTGTTGGTATGCTTCCTGGTCGTGTAAAATGCGTTCAATGCGCATGAGTTATTGTCACATTAACATGCTACATAAAAGATTAAAACTAGCTACATGAAGCCATGAGAAAATCTTTGTTTGTGTTTTGTGATTCTGGACGTGGAAATGGGGCACCCTACTTTTGCCATTTTATTCATGTAACATGTTTCTTAAACGATTAAAGCTAAGCTTAGGATGACTTAGTATGTTGGCTACCTAAAATACTTGAGTCTGGTCATTTAATGGAACCTCATAACATGCGTATATATATATGTTTAAAATGTGTGAGCAGATCATCCGTTTCGTTAAAAACTATGTGCGAATATCATATAATTCGGTCACATAAAATCATGGAAAACTGGGTAATATACATGCATAAATCTCTGTTTTGTTATGCTATTATATATGTCTCTAAATTGGATTTTTAAGACACTTATTTTGAGCTCTAAAGTAGGTGTGAACAACTGGTTATAAACATAAATATTGGAGATGAATCCTACATGCATGTTAAACGAAAGGCAACTGAGTAAAACGTATGAGTTGTAATAAGGATTATGGGTTAATTGTTTCTCGCTGGTAAATTCATCACGGCATGAGAACCTTATAAACGAGTAAATTACGGGTTGTCTTGAATGTATATTTTGTATGAAATCTGTTAAAATATCCCGTATGTGATCGAGTATGCATGATCATGTGATTATATATGAATGTGTGAGTCGTGTGTATATTGCATGCATGATAACTAGAGAATCTTAGGTTGGCACATGGTGGATAATTTGTCAGTTAACATAGAAGCTATATGAGTAATATGCCTATTATTCAATCCATGTGAAGCGTGAATGGTAACTAAAAAGTGAGAATAACTTTAGTTATAAACTTAAATAATTAAGTGTGAGCATGCATTTACTTGAATATGTGAGTGATTTATAAATAGGAAAGAAAGGGACCAAGTACTTTTTCTTTTAAAAGTAAGCATATAAATCTAGTGCTTGCTGTGTGAGTTGTATGAAATCTACTTTTGAACCCACTTGGCATGCATGCCTATATCAATATAAACCATCATATAACTATTGATATTTGTCACATGGCATCTTAAATTATAATCATGTAATATATTGAATGTAATACAGATTTCTTGACTATGTATATGTTAATATTTCAAGCAAGCATCTAAATACTCATTTAACATATTGTGTCTTTAAAATACATCCGAATCGACTAAACTTAATAAATATGAGAACACGCTAAAATAGAAAGCCGTCTAAAACGAGTAATCCGATTCTTATTAAGCGTTATCTAATTCATATAGGTTCGGACGACGAATTGATCTCATTTCGTGACTTTACTTCCTTGTATTGCTTGCTTGAATAAGGTACAGATATTCTATCCCTTTTCGGTAGGGTTTCTCATGATTCGTTACATCTTCGATATTGGTTTTGAACTGCTATCCTTTGCTCGAGCCTTTTATTAGGGCTTCCTATAACTTTGCTATGCTCCCTTTGATTGAATCTCCTACGTGAACTGCTTGATATGAACCTTCGATTATGAACCTTTGATATGCATATTTGATTATGAACTTTTGCTATGGACTATGATATGAACCTTTGAATTACGAACCTTTGATATGAATCCTTTTGATATGACCTTGCCTTGACACATCGGTTTGAGACCCGAGCTATCACTAGGCATGGGGTTCCATGTCCGTGTCATTGATGCACCAATGGCATGACTTAGTGTGTCTGATGATGTTACACCGTCCCTTTCATTATCCGATTATGAGCTCGATATATATTGTATGGCCACTTTATCTGTCTGCGGGCGTATGGATGCATCCTAGATTTGTTCATTATCGATATGTTATGATTTGTCCGGTGAATGATGTCGGTATGCAATCTGCTGTCTCACATTCTCGGGCCGATCACTCCATTTCATTATGGCTACTATGATATGATATGGTTTGTTCTGTTGGCTCGTGGTGGATTAATGACTTTCCTTTTACCTAATTCTATACCTTTGATATACCATATATTTGTCGACCTTCATTACTTTGCTTTCATTCGGTTTCATTATTATTATACCATTATATCATTCACCGAGCTTTTAAGCTCACCAAGATTTCTTTTCTGCGGTACATAAGCTAGAGTCGGGATTGTTTGGGATTGAGAGATGAGTGATTAAGAGACCATGCCTAGTCATCTTAGACTTCATTTGATTTTGTTATCATATTTCCATTTTGGAGTTTTATAAGTCTTGTTGACTTAAATTTTGATTTATTTAATTAAGACTTCATTGCTTGATTTATGTTCATTCTCAGATGTTACGATATGACACCATCTTGTGATACTTCTACCCTTGTCGGGTTGGGGTGTTACAATTATGGTATCGAGCCTGTGTTTACGACTTGTAGTCGGGACACATGACATATGGACCCCAAGCGTTGACCCGTAGAGCTTAAGATTTGACCTGGTGAGGTTTGGGTAGATTCTAGGTTCATTATCGTCATTTCCGTTCATGCTCTTCATCCTATTTTTTTTCCTAACTTTTGCTAATCGTTTTATAAACTCTTAAGATGGTCCAAACCCGTAGGAACGGCGACGACAACGGGGATGGAAATCCTAACTTCGAAGCTATGATCGCACGCGCTTTAGCCACTGCTATGCCCGGGATAGTGGCTGCCATCACTGAGAATGTTAGGAATGGTGCTAGTTCTTCTGGTGGGGGTAATGGTGGAGGTGATAACCCACCTACACCCATTCATGTTTGGATCGAGCGCTTTAACAAGCTTAAGCCACTTCCTTTTCGCTCGGCAGCGTCCACTAATGAGGCGGAGGATTGGATAACACATATGGAGAAACTTTTCAATGTGCTGGGTTGTGGTGACGAGGTGAAAACCCGGCTTGCTACTTTCAAGTTTGAGGGTGATGCCTTAAACTGGTGGAAAGCCTATATCTTGACCAAAGAAGAGAACTTCGTTGATACTTGTGCTTGGAATACCTTCAGGGACATTTTCTACAAACAGTATTTCCCTGAGTCAGAACAGCAGCGGTACGAAAGGGAGTATGAGACCATACATCAGTTGGAGAAGGAAAATTCTCATGAGTACATGCAGCGATTTATGAGAATGGTTGGGTTTGTAGGTCTTTGTTGTTCTTTGGAGATGCTCGTCGTCGAGCTCGTAAGTTCAAATGGGGGTAAAGAAGTGGGTGCTAGATAGGATGATCAACCATCAATATACTGAGGTGGGCTGCGCTATCGGATGATGCCCGCAACATTGAGTTATTACATGAGGAGCAGGGTTACAACAAGAGGAACCGAGATGGGGACCGTATTCATTCTAGGGGTCGACAGGACCATGCTCAGGATTCCAGGGGTCGTCAGGACCATAGTTCCGATCAGAGGGGTCGTCAGGATCAGGTACAGGGTGTTAGAGGTCGGTACGACCGTGGACATCAGGATTTTAGGACTCATGGTTCGCAGAGGTATGACAGATCAGGTAACGACCGTCAGGGTCATGATAGTGGGGGTCAACGTCAGACTAGGGACCAATCGTATCGTGGTGGTCAGCAGGACCGTTCTTCTGGTTCGACATATCATCGGAAACCCGCTGAGGTTTTGCCTCCTCCTCCACTTTGCAACACTTGTGGTAAGCCCCATCCGGGCGAATGTTATAAGGCCTCGGGAGCGTGTTACAGGTGCGGTTCCACGGCGCATAAGATTCAGGACTGCCCTAAGAAGAAAGCAAATGGGAGTGAAGAAGGGCCGACCCGTCAGTAGTTCTTTTATTTAGTTCTGTTATTTCTTTTCCTGGAAACTAATGTTTGGCGAGTATTTTCCTTTGATACTTTGATGTGACTTTTCGTTGGATAAGACTCCTTTAATAATATTTGTTCACTTTTGAATAACCTCTGTTCTGTATAAGTTCTGCTTTTGTTGGATGAGTGCTTTATTTGAGAGATTTGACGAACTGTGGAAGACCTGATGCTATTGCCGACGTGTTTCAGTTCGTACTTGCTATGTTCCGT
Organism: Chrysanthemum lavandulifolium; assembly: GCA_022545495.1. NCBI lineage: Eukaryota > Viridiplantae > Streptophyta > Magnoliopsida > Asterales > Asteraceae > Chrysanthemum > Chrysanthemum lavandulifolium. The sequence continues at coordinate 4,177,201 of CM040242.1, read as the reverse complement.
TACGTTCCTTATATGTTCTGTTTCTCTGATTTCGAATCCGTTAGTGATGATTGTTTCGGGACCAAACCTAAGATGTAGAACGGACCGTTAGGTGGTTGATAGGATGATTTTCACGACTCGAGATAAAGTATGGTCATCATGAAGATATATTCATATGATGCTGGTATTATGACGCTTGGCCAACGTGATAATACTTACATCATATGACGTACCCTCATTGTGATCATAGGATGTCTTGAGGAGTGCCTTAGAGCTTAGAATTTCTGGCACCCAATTAAGATAAATTGAGTTTAGCAAGACCTAAGGATCATTATGCCTATACGTTTGATCTACCTTCATCGATATACGATTGATACATTTGAATCCCCGGCAAGCGTTCATCTCTGAAAAGTTCTACCGTTTGGTTTCTGTTACCCTCAGTTGTGTAATCTGGTATATCTTCGTTTGCTTCTTTCGTTTCCTTTTAATTTTCGAGGACGAAAATTTTTTTTTTAGAGGGGAATAGTTGTAAAACCCTAAAATCGTCAACGCGTCAAATGACCACTATACCCCTCATTGTAAAAACAGTCGTAAAATAAAAGGAGCTTGATAAATATGCTACATGTTCACTTCATAAATAATGGAAGAATATAACTTATATCTTAACTCACAAATAAGTATATAATACTTAAAAATGTTACATGAACCTTTAAATGACAAAATAATTAAAATACACAAGTAACTTGGGAAAGTAAATTAAAAGTGTAAATTCATGCCCCATATTCGGTACAAAGAAATAAACGCATCACCCTAGTCATCATTGATTACTTTCAGTATATTTATAAAATACCATACACCCATAATCTGATTCTTCCCAACTAAAAGAAACACTCACTATTTTTTTAACATTTTGCACCATCAACTGATTCAATAATTCCATCAAAGATACCTTTCCAACACAAAAGACCATTCTTTATATTTTACACCATAAAGCACCTTTATTCTCTTAATAAAGTGGCAAACATATTTCATCTTCAACACCATTGTTTCAGTCGACACATAAGGCTCAAGAAGAGGGTGAACGACGGTCGTGTAAGGACTGGAAAATTCGTGGTTGGTACGAGGTTTATTGGTGTTGATAGTGGGTCAGTGTTGTTGCTGCCGGAGTGATTTAGGAACCAAGTAGAACGTTTGATTGGTTATTCTGTCCACTATTTTTCCTACTTTGGTTCACGTCAAAAGGTATCACAAAAATACTCTCCTCATTCTCTTGTTGGTATGCTTCCTGGTCGTGTAAAATGCGTTCAATGCGCATGAGTTATTGTCACATTAACATGCTACATAAAAGATTAAAACTAGCTACATGAAGCCATGAGAAAATCTTTGTTTGTGTTTTGTGATTCTGGACGTGGAAATGGGGCACCCTACTTTTGCCATTTTATTCATGTAACATGTTTCTTAAACGATTAAAGCTAAGCTTAGGATGACTTAGTATGTTGGCTACCTAAAATACTTGAGTCTGGTCATTTAATGGAACCTCATAACATGCGTATATATATATGTTTAAAATGTGTGAGCAGATCATCCGTTTCGTTAAAAACTATGCGAATATCATATAATTCGGTCACATAAAATCATGGAAAACTGGGTAATATACATGCATAAATCTCTGTTTTGTTATGCTATTATATATGTCTCTAAATTGGATTTTAAGACACTTATTTTGAGCTCTAAAGTAGGTGTGAACAACTGGTTATAAACATAAATATTGGAGATGAATCCTACATGCATGTTAAACGAAAGGCAACTGAGTAAAACGTATGAGTTGTAATAAGGATTATGGGTTAATTGTTTCTCGCTGGTAAATTCATCACGGCATGAGAACCTTATAAACGAGTAAATTACGGGTTGTCTTGAATGTATATTTTGTATGAAATCTGTTAAAATATCCCGTATGTGATCGAGTATGCATGATCATGTGATTATATATGAATGTGTGAGTCGTGTGTGTATATTGCATGCATGATAACTAGAGAATCTTAGGTTGGCACATGGTGGATAATTTGTCAGTTAACATAGAAGCTATATGAGTAATATGCCTATTATTCAATCCATGTGAAGCGTGAATGGTAACTAAAAAGTGAGAATAACTTTAGTTATAAACTTAAATAATTAAGTGTGAGCATGCATTTACTTGAATATGTGAGTGATTTATAAATAGGAAAGAAAGGGACCAAGTACTTTTTCTTTTAAAAGTAAGCATATAAATCTAGTGCTTGCTGTGTGAGTTGTATGAAATCTACTTTTGAACCCACTTGGCATGCATGCCTATATCAATATAAACCATCATATAACTATTGATATTTGTCACATGGCATCTTAAATTATAATCATGTAATATATTGAATGTAATACAGATTTCTTGACTATGTATATGTTAATATTTCGAAGCAAGCATCTAAATACTCATTTAACATATTGTGTCTTTAAAATACATCCGAACTGACTAAACTTAATAAATATGAGAACCTGCTAAAAATAGAAAGCCGTCTAAAACGAGTAATCCGATTCTTATTAAGCGTTATCTAATTCATATAGGTTCCGGACGACGGAATTGATCTCATTTCTCGTGACTTTACTTCCTTGTATTGCTTGCTTCGAATAAGGTACAGATATTCTATCCCTTTTCAGTAGGGGTTTCTCATGATTCGTTACATCTTTCGATATTGGTTTTGAACTGTTATCCTTTGCTCGAGCCTTTTATTAGGGCTTCCTATAACTTTGCTATGCTCCTTGATTGAATCTCCTACGTGAACTGCTTGATATGAACCTTCGATTATGAACCTTTGATATGCATATTTGATTATGAACTTTTGCTATGGACTATGATATGAACCTTTGAATTACGAACCTTTGATATGAATCCTTTTGATATGACCTTGCCTTGACTCACCTCGCTTTGAGACCCGAGCTATCACTAGGCATGGGGTTCCATGTCCGTGTCATTGATGCACCAATGGCATGACTCTAGTGTATACAGTGATGTTACACACCGTCCCTTTCATTATCGATTATGAGCTCGATATATATTGTATGGCCACTATCCGTCTGCAGGGCGATGGATGCATCCTAGATTTGTTCATTATCGATATGTTATGATTTGTCCGGTGAATGATGTCGGTGCAATACGCGCCTTCACATTCTCGGAGCCGATCACTCCATTTCTGTTATGGCTACTATGATATGATATGGTTTGTTCTGTTGGCTCGTGGTGGATTACTGACTTTCCTTTTACCTAATTCTATACCTTTGATATACCATATATATTGTCTGACCTTCATTACTTTGCTTTCTGTTCAGTTTCATTATTATTATACCATTATATCTGTTCACTGAGCTTTTTAAGCTCAGCCGCATTTCTTTTCCTGCGGCAGGTACATAAGCTAGGAGCTGGGATTGTTTGGGATTGAGAGATGAGCTGATTAAGAGACCATGCCTAGTCATCTTAGACTTCATTTGATTTTGTTATCATATTTCCATTTTGGAGTTTTTATAAGTCTTGTTGACTTAAATTTTTGATTTATTTAATTAAGACTTCCGCTGTTTGATTTATGTTCATTCTGTATGTTCTGATATGACACCATACTGTGATACTTCTACCCTTGTCGGGTTGGGGTGTTACAGTTACAACCCTTTAAAAGACCTATTGGATAGTCTTTCCTAGGTGCTTACGCCAAAGCGATGGAGGTTTGATCTCGTCTCAAGCCTATGGTAATCAATGTACTAGGACCGGTTAATGAGTGTTTATCTTCCATTTCCAACTTGTTATATTTCATATACACTCGAGAGATGTGAGCATCCAAACACCCCATGTGAGGTGCTAGTATGTAATTTCCGTGCTTGTTATGACTTTTGCGGGGCTTATATGTGTTGTGAATCGTTCTAAACTAATGCTTCATGACCCCTAACTTATAAATCAATTGGCTAAAAGCACATTTGCTTGAGGACAAACAAATACCAAGTTTAGGGATATTTGATAAGGATTTAAAAGGTACCTTTTTGAAGGGTCATTTAAGCCCTTAATTAATCACTTTTATATCCTTTACCATTTAATTTCATTCCTTTTCACTTTTTATGTCTCTTGAAGGCAAATTGCTGGAATGACACTTATTTGGACAAAAAGGCGCGAATATACTAAGAAAATGGCCAAAGTCAATAATCGAGACAATCAAGTCTTTGAACCGAAGGGACGACGTCATTTAATCTATGACGCCGTCGCAACATGTTTTGTGACGACTCAATAGCCAAATTGCTTATTTACAAGTGACGACATCGGGTTTTAAAAGAGTAGGCGTCGCAGTCAAACGGCCTAGATATGATCCAGACGGCGCCGAGATCAAGGCGGCGTCACACAGCATAAGGTGACGCCGTCACAATGATAACGTGGCCAAGACGAAAACCTAATGACGGCGACCGACGGCGTCACAATTAAAGAGTGACGCCGTCGCTTTTGTAACACTATATATAGAATCCGAATTTTTCGGTTTAGGAGGTAGTTTTGTGGAGTAAAAACCTAAACCGAACCAAGTCTCGTCTTGTCAATATTTTAGGTTCCATACCCTATTTTACATCAAGATAAGTGTTTTAATTCATTGATTCAATTATATCTTCAATTGATTGTGTGTATGCTTGCATGTTCTCCATGTCCGGTTAATTTACTTGTGTGTTTGCTTAGGTAATATGAAACCTAGTTATTGAATATTGATTGGTTGTCTTTTATCTTGATTGTGATTGACCTAGTATTGCGATTGGTCATTCGTTGTGCTATTAATGCTTGATTAATCTTTGTTGAACCTTAGCATATAGTTCCTAGTGGAATTGTAGGCTAAACATCCAAAGAATACCTTAGTGTTAAGTTTATGAATCCTAGAGATTTCGTGTTCATTAACCTTAGGTAGCTTCAAAGAGTTAGGGATAAACTCATACCCTAGGACCTTAGAAACACAGTGCGTTAAGAATAAGGACGTGACAATTCAACCATCAATAGGAGATAACTAGGGAGTAATAAAACCTAAGTAAACACATTTTTAACTATCATACGAGCACACAACAATAGACATAGACTACCCTTAGCTTAGTTAATTAGTTAGATAATAGTAGAGTAATCGGTAGAAATACCAACCCCCAAATCCAAACCCCGAGATTCGTACCTTTCCATTTTCTAAAAAAAATATAAAAAAAGATAAAAAATAATATTCCTCAACCCCAACCTTAGCGTAGTAACTTCTTTCTAGCATTCCTATTCCCCTAGGGAACGATATCAATACCCGTGGCTTTCCCTAATACTACACTATAACGATTAGGTTCACTGGCTAGGGTGTTGAAAAACTTGCTCGACGAAAAGGAAGTTCCTTTAACCCCGAACGCGCTGCGTAAGCGTATCAGTAACGAAGCTCTGATCCCAATTGTGGAAAACTAGTAGGGGGTTGAATAGTTTTACCGATTAAAACTTCGTTTTAAACTATTTAGATAGACTTATGTCAATCTATTAGATGTGTATGTTGGATGTTGATAGATAAGCATATAAATAAACAATGTAAAGACAAAGAGTAAGAAGCACAAAACCACGACGCGAGTATATATAGTGGTTCAGCTACAAGGACACCTTCCTAGCCCTACTCCACTCCCCGAGTCACCTACTCGAGAGATCGAATCACTACACAACACAAACTCCTTGTGGCGGAGAATCCTTCACAACGTCGCCTACTCTTTATCTGGTACAAGGCTAGACACCAGGTTCTTCCACGAGGTAGAACCAAACCTATCACAATGTCGCCGACACTTTATCCGGTACAAGGCTAGATACCGAGATCCATTACAAAGGAGGAACTACTACCCAACACTACACAACACCTAACCCAAAGGAGACACCCTCCTTATTACAATATCATCAAGGATATCAATATCCTTGGACACAGCCTATCTATATTTGTACATCGATGTACCTTATCGAATGTACACCCTTGGCATTTTTCACTAATGCCTTTGACACAAACCTTTGGCACCTTTCACTAATGCCTTTGACACTTAACTCCGGCACCTTTCACTAGTGCCTTCTACACAAACCTTCGACACCATTCACTAATGTCTTCGACTCGGACCTTGGGCACCTTTCACTAATGCTATCAACACAACACTTCTAAGGAGGAAGAAAGAACTATCTACAAGAGAACTTTAGTAGTCTTGATGATGACGAAGCTTGAAACTCATGGACTTGAGTTTGCTCGACTTCAAGAGGTGGTGATCTCGCCTTTAAGAGGAACCTAGAGAATCACACAAAAACAAACACAAACTACATAGAAAGATCCTTTGGATATGAGGTTAGATAGTTTACAACACTAAGAGAGAATGTGTGTGAAAGGGGTGAGTTACAATGAAGAAATGGCTCACTATTTATAGGCAAAAACTTGCTACTGTTCCACGGATCCCATGGATCCCTTGTTTGAGGGATCCTTCTAATGTATTTCTGGGGATCCGTAGGACGCTCCTCCTAAATGGGTTATGGGTCATGGATATGAGCCTTGAGTAGCCTCCAAGGTACAATGTATCTAGACATTGAGTCATGGGTCTTGGGTCATGATCCATGGATAATATCCAACCATGATTACATGCATGATGTCATGCATTGGGTCATGGGTTATGGATCAAGCTCCATGGGTATGGGTCATTGACTTTAGGTTTTACCCAACTACATTCAATGTATCAAGTCAATGGGTCAACTATTTAGATTTTTACCTATTACATTTCCAATTACAATACATACTTAGTATGTATATATATATATATATATATACCCATTATGTAAACACTAGTTGTTATACATATGCATTACTATAACATGAAAACACTATTACTTGTTTAGTGTTTTAAATGAAAATGTAAGTGTGTTAGTAAACTATTGGCTCAAACCATTTACGTATTTTATTTGTTTCGTTAAAATGATTTTATGTTTGTTATCGACAAAACATTTGAAGATCGTAAAATATAAATAAACGTTTTTACGGCTTATTTGTATTAACAGAGTGAATAACTTTAGCAGCTCTAATGTGAGTGCAACTAAACGCACTTATGACCGACACACCTTGGCTGATAAATTTGATTATGTGGAAGGTACTATGCGTTGCAACATTGAGCTTCCTAAGGTTGTTTCATTTGATGTTCCTAACGTGGAGAAACGGGTGTAAGAGCCGGTTCTTCCTACCCCAGTTTCATTGGCAACTAAGGTTGCTGTCCCAAATTTTGCTAGTAAGGTTGGTTCAACTAATACTACTCGCAAGGTAAATTTTTGAACTTTTGACACGGGTAGGCCATTAAATGAAAAAGCGGAGGTGCAAATTCCTTTGTCTTCTGTTCAAGCTGCTAATTCCTAGTTTGAAAATTGCTTGTTTGGATATTTTATTGGCTAGCGAGTTGCATTTCATGTTGTGGAAAACTAAGTGAAAAATGCTTGGAAGAAATATGGTTTGATTCGTTCTATGATGAACTCTAAAGGGTTGTTTTTATTCAAATTTTCTTCTATCGAGGGTTTGATGGTGTATTGGAGAATGGACCTTGGTTTATTCGTTCAGTGCTAATTATTTTGAAGAAGTGGACTCCTAGAACGAGCTTTATGAAAGAGGATTTGGGTTCTATTCCTGTATGGGTGAAAATCCATGATATTCCTATTGATGCATTTACGGAAGATGGGTTAAGTGCCATAGCTACTAAAATTGGTACTCCTATGATGCTTGATGCATACACGACCACTATGTGTATGCAATCTTGGGGACATCTTAACTATGCTCATGCTCTGATTGACATTAAGGCTGACCGTGAGCTCACAGATAAGATGGTTATTGTTGTACCGTGTTAGGATGGTGAAGGGGATGTATTATATACTATTCAAGTGAAATATGAGTGGAAACCACCTCGTTGTAGCATTTGTATGGTTTTTGGCCATGATGAGACCCAATGTCCCAAACGTATGCCTGTTGACCTTAAACAACAAGTACAAAAGAATGATGGGTTCCAAATGCCTCAGAGGAGGGCGTTTTGTGGTATTGAGGTGGGAAAAGGGGCTAAATTTAGCCCTTCTAAACCTAAGAAGCAGGTGTATCAGCCTATGTCGAAGAAGCCGGATGCTACCAAGAAGAAGATTACTGAAGTGGCTAGTACAAGTAGGACGAATATTGCTACATCGAATCCGTTTGATGCTCTTAATATGGTTGATACTGATGAGGTTGGTATTCCTAGTGTAACTGTTGACTTGACTAAAGATGGGGCTAATGGTACTACTCCTATTGTTGAGAAATCGAGAAGCTTGAAAAGCTTATTATGGAGGCAAAAGTTACTCTTGTGGATGATGATGGTAAACCTATAAAAAAATGTTGATTTGAAAGAGAATGAGGAGGATGCGGCTCCTACTATTAAGCCTAGTTCTTCTTCTTCTCCGTATTATATTGTAGGTAACCCATTTTCTAAAGTGGGTGATGTGGTTGTTTCTGACAGGGTTGATGAGGAAATGCTTGAGCCAGGTAATCCTATGGCTAAATTTCTCGCATCTGGCGGCGGTCATGAGCTTGAAGATTATTATGATGATTATGCGGATCAGGTCTACAATTTACCAGGGAAATTGGATGCTTTTTATGACATGTATGATATCAAGCTACAAGGTCGTGGTAGAAAGTAATCTAGACATTAGTTTATGTTTGGTTTTGTGTCAAATGTAATCTAGTGCATAGTGGTTTGTTTTCTTGTTTTAAGAATAGGAAGTTTCTTGTTATGTTAGCTTTACCGCTTATATAACGGGCTGAGATATAGGACTTCATCCATATCCTTTATACTTAAATGTTTTTTGGTGTAATATATTTACCGGGGAAACCCTTTACCTAAAAAAAATTTCCACAACAACAACACTGGTTTTCTCAAATATATGAAGTTGTCACAAGTCAACAATCAATTCATGAAGTTGGTTCAGATACTCGTCCTCCAATGCTTACACCAGGAAACTATGTGCAATGGGAAAGTAGATTTTAAGGTATATGGAACTCAAGAAACCTCATGGTAAGTATCTTAAAAAGGTGATACTAGAAGGACCCTTTCAGATGGCAACTGAAAATGTTCCAGGAGACCCCACAACCGTTCCACCAAGACCTGAAACTGTAACAATTGTTCCACTCAACCGGTTAACACCTGAAAAACTACTTCATCTTGAAGCTGATGAAATTTCTATGCAACCAATATTTCTTGGAATTCCTAATCCAATCTACAAAAGTGTTGATGCACAGACAACTGCTAAAGCTATGTGGGAACATGTACATCTCTTGATGGAAGGCACTAAACTCAACAAAATTGACATGGAGTCTAAAATGTATCATAACTTTGATGTGTTTACCATTAAACCTGGGGAATTACTAGAATCATATTATCATCACTTTACAAATCTTGTCAATAATTTGGAAAGAAACATGAATCATCTGTCAACCATTGCAATCAACACAAAATTTCTGAACTCCTTAGGACCCGATTGGCACAAGTATGTAACCTTCGTTCGACAAGTCAAGGATCTTCATGGTATGAAGTATGGATTTCTTTATAATTATCTGAAACATCATCAATATGATGTTATTAAAGACAAAGCTGCTCGTGGTACACATGGCTTACCACCGGCACCAATTACTGATTCGATTGCACTCATGGCACATGGATATCCTACCCCTTATCCCAAGTCAAACCATGATTTTGATCAACAACAACATTATTTTACTTACGCTCCACCAACACCAAATCATCAAGTTTATCTAGATATAAATTCTGACACCATGTACTATGCACAAACAGATGATGGTCCAGATGATGCTTTTGATGCTTTGAATCAAGGAATGACATTCTCACAATAGCTTTTTCCAAATTCTCTACTCAGTCAAACAATCATCTTCGCTCCTCATCTAATCTCAAGAATCAAGCAGTTGTATAAGGTGGAAGAGTTGAAGTTCATAAGAGAACTAGTGGTCATAGGATGATAACGAGTGGTTATGCTAGAAATTCAGGAAATGGTCAAGCAATAGCAGGGGGTTCGGGTAATATGAATAATTCTGGAAATTTAAAGAGGAACGTTCAAGTTGTGAATATAAGGAATTCAACTATTTCAAGAACTGCTCTTCGTTGTTATAACTGCAAGAAGCAAGGACATCTTGCTAATGCATGTCCTAAACCATAAACCAGAGGGGGTGATTACTACAAACAAGTCATGCTGATGGTGTACAAGGATGAAGCAGGAGGAGAACTCAATGAAACTCAACAAGGTTTTATGGCAGATAGTTTATCAGATGATGAACATGAAGATTTGGAGGCAAATGGTGCAGTTGTTTTGATGGCCAATATGCAGGAACATCACATCAGTGAAACAGAGAATGCACTTGTCTATGATACAGATGGTCTAACTCAGGTACATGACACTGACATATGCCTCATAAATACGATTGTATCTACATATGCACACGAAGCGCAACAATCTGTTCAAAGTGATTCATTACTTAATCCTAATGAAGTTGATCAAATTAACCCTGTGGTTACATTTGATGAATAAAGTGACGATGAAAATAATGAGCATATTGAACAGAGTAAAGTTTTGCATGGTCCAGATTCGAAATATCATAATTCATTACTTCAGCCCATGCAAGGCCAAACTGCAAAATGTAATGAGATAAACCAAAACCTTATAGCAGAGATTACCTCATTAAATGCTAAACTTGAGAGTTGTCGAAAACGGATAAATAATTTTGAAACAAATCCAAAAGAGAAGAAAATTTTGAGGTGGCCATTCAAAAGTTTTACATTAACGAACAAAACATCCAACATCAAATGCATGAACTTGTTGTTTCAAATAACGAAATGATTTTGAACTTTAAAAACACATTGAAAATCTTTAAACTGTACTTTCAAATACTAAACAAAAGTTTTCAAAATTTCAGACAAATTTTTATGAATTCCAAAAGAAATCTAAGAAACCCATTATAAAAAAACACCCTTTTATTAAATTAAAAAAAAATAAAAATAAGAATACAAATAAAAACTTTCGATCATTTCCTAGTTAGTAGTTACAACAGTGCACCACATACATAATATTTAGGGTTAATAACCTTTAAAGACTATCTTTGTCGAGATTGGCGGGTCTGCGTAGCCAACTAAAAAAATAACTCTTTTAAACATTAATGTTGACATTTTTGTCTTTCTTTAAATATTATGACCATTTTACCCTTTTTGAATTTTTTCGAAATACTTTTTTTTCGAAATTTTTTTCCAAATTTTTTTTGAATTTTTTTCAAAATACTTTTTTTCGAAATTTTTTTTTTTTTGAAATCTTTTTCTGGAATAATTTTTTCTTAGAAATTTTTTTGGTGACATCCCATTTTTTATTTTTATTTTTTAGATTAAAATTTTTTTTGGAAATTTTTACGAATTTCTTTTTTTTTAAATATTTTTCGAAGTGTAAAATGGTCATAATACTATAAGAAAGACAAAAATGTCAACATTAATGTCTAAAAGTGTTATTTTTTTAGTTCACTACGCAGAACTGTCATTCTTGACAATTATAATGATTTAATATGTTATTAGCCATAATATTTATTAAATAAATAGAACCAATCAACTCCACTCGATCATGTCATTAAAAGCATCGCCAATAACAAATCTCACACATAACTTTGCGTAAATAAAAGTATCTATACACAACTGTTTGAGAATGTTTTAAACTTTTAAAGTGTGGGTTAACAATAACTCAAGTAATATAAGTTAATGTATTTCAACTTTATAGGTTAATTTTAGGTTTGATTACTATACAAAACGCTCCATGAATTAATATTTAATAGCGACACATCCAAGCATTTAACCTATAAAACAACTTTGTTTAAGCTTGTTTTGAACTAGAGGTGACAATTTGTACCTAAAATCAAAAAAATGGGCTAAATGGGCAACCTTTTAAAAGATTTGGGCATTTGGGTCCTCTTTTTTTTGAATGGGCATGTATTGCCCATTTAAAAGTTAAATGGGCATAACGGGCACATGTTTTTCTCGAACATTAGATTATTTTTAAAGAAAAACTTACATTTTATTTTTAAATATAAATGAGGTGTTACGTTCGATGAATTTATTTCAATCATTTGAGTCTTTTAAAAGCGATTCAGTATAACATGGTTTGTTTGACTCGCGTGCGCTTAACTGTGCCTGCTTGGCCCATAGCCTGTTTGGCCCGTGAGCCGTTTGACCCGTAGCCCGTGCCGTGCCCTGCCCGTTTGCCACCTCTATTTTGGACGCATCACGAGGTGAGTTTAACACCGTCAGCCAATGAATTCACCAATTAACCATCTTAGTATGTAATTGTTGGTTTTGAGTTAATTAAAGTAGTTTGGTTATATTATCCAAGGATTTGGTGTATTTAGGGTGACGGAATTCTGTAGTTACGTTTTTAGTTTAGAAATTATATATTTTATTCTGGTGGCTTTTAAGGAGACTAGAAGATTAATACTCTCTAGGATTTCAAGTAGATGACACACTCTCAAGATGGATTAGAAGTTATGGTTAAACAGTCTTATGTTAGCTTGTTCTGTCGTATTTAAAAGGTTACTAATTGTTAGTATATGTTTTCAAGTTTTATGTAATCTAGCTAGCTATCTCGGATAGTGATGAAATCCTTGATAACTTTAATGAAACTTCTAGTTTTATAGCATTTGACGGTTTTAAAAGTGGTAGTGAAGTGGGCATAAGGAGCTTATTGGAGTAATGGAAGGAAGATACTCATGACCAAAACCCTTATCATGACGATGAGTTTGATGATTGTGGTCTAACCGATGCTCAATTAAAGTTTGCTTATGCTTATGACATTAGTCTTCGTGGTCAGATTAGATAGGCGGTTTTTATTTTGTTTTGCATAAGTATGACATATCATTTCTGTAGAATGGTGTCTGTTTCATTGATTCGATAAACTCATGACCGGGCATACATATACATGATAAAACCCTAGGACATAATGGGCTTTAGGCCAAACATGGATACGGGCCTACAAATACATACATAGTAATATACAAATTGTTAGTATATGTTTTCAAGTTTTATGTAATCTAGCTAGCTATCTCGGATAGTGATGAAATCCTTGATAACTTTGATGAAACTTCTAGTTTTATAGCATTTGATGGTTTTAAAAGTGGTAGTGAAGTGGGCATGAGGAGCTTATTGGAGTAATGGAAGGAAGATACTCATGACCAAAACCCTTATCATGACGATGAGTTTGATGATTGTGGTCTAACCGATGCTCAATTAAAGTTTGCTTATGCTTATGACATTAGTCTTTGTGGTCAGATTAGATAGGCTGTTTTTATTTTGTTTTGCATAAGTATGACATGTCATTTCTGTAGAATGGTGTCTGTTTCATTGATTCGATAAACTCATAACCGGGCATACATATACATGATAAAACCCTAGGACATAATGGGCTTTAGGCCAAACCAGGTGGCTGATGCATGTAAACAGTCTCAGATAAATCCCCATGCAAAAACGCATTCTTGACATCAAGCTGGTGAACAGGCCAATGTCTAGAAGCAGCTAAACTGAGAACAGTGCGGATAGTTCTAGGTTTAACAACCGGGCTAAAAGTCTCATCAACATCAATCCCCTCTATCTGAGTGCTACCATTCGCGACAAGGCGAGCCTTGTAGCGACTGAGAGTGCCGTCAGCCAAGTACTTGTGGCGAAATAACCACATACAACGAACAATGTTGATGTCTGCAGGGCGTGGTACAAGAATCCAAGTTTTGTTTTTACTAAGAGCATTAAATTCATCATACATAGCATTTAACCAATTAGGGTCATGAAAGGCAGCAATATAGGAACGGGGTAATGGGGAAACAGTGGACACATGACAAGCATAACGGGGATTGGGACGAGTAGTCCCGACACGAGAACATGTAACCATGGGATGAACGGATGTCGTAGATTGGGTAGGTGAGAAGCACGGGGGTTCTTGAGTGACGAAATGGAGTCGTTGGGTTGAGTAGGAGAGTTGAGTGGTGGGGGAGGGAGGTGGGTGCGGAGATGCCGCAGGCGGGAGAAAGGTGGAGGTCGAAAGTAGGTGAAATGGGTGATATAGGTGTAGTTGTTGGGGTTGGTGTAGGTGTAGGTGAAATGGGTAAGGGAGGTGAATTTGTTGGTGTAGGTGGGGTTGATGTTGGTTGTGACGAGGGAGTTGGGGTGAGTTTAATGATGTTGGAAATGATGTTAGGCGATTCATCCAAGAAGTCGTAGGATGGTTGTACAGTGGGTGTGGTGGAGCCAAAGGGAAAAACGGTCTCATCAAAAGTGACATGGCAAGATATAATGATTTTGTTTGTGTTAAGGTCTAAGCAACGATATCCACGATGATTGGTGGCATGGCCCAAAAATATAGATGGTGTGGCACGTGGGCCGAGTTTGTGGTTAGTATCGATATGAGGATAACAAAGACATCCAAAGACACGTAAGATACGGTAGTCGGGTGAAGTGCCAAACATACGTGTAAGGGGAACGTCATTGTCAATGGCTCGGGATGGGAGAATGTTTAAAAGGTAAATGGCCAAGTTGAGGGCTTCAACCCAGTAATTTAGGGGTAGATGGGCTTGAAAAAGTAAGGTGCGGATAAGGTTGTTAATTGTGCGGATCATGCGTTCAGATTTCCATTTTGTTGTGAGGTGCGGGGACATGAGAAACGAAAACGGATCCCATTGTCGTTAAATAGTTTATGAAAGGTGTGGTTGTCAAATTCACCACCATGGTCACACTGAAAATATTTGATTTCTTTGTTAAATTGAGTCTGGACAAATGTACGAAATAAAGTAAATTTGGGCAAAGCATCTGATTTGTTAACCAACGGATAAACCCATACAAACTGAGAATAATGATCCAGAAAAATAACACAATATTTGAAACCAGACAGGCTCGGGATTGGAGAAGTCCAAAAATCCGAGTGAACAATATCAAAACAATTTTCAACTAAAGTAGATGAACTAGCAAATGGAAGCTTCACGTGTTTGCCAAGCTGACAAGCATGACAAAGCACGGGAGATTTTTCCTTATTACATGAAATTGAATTATTAGAAATAACACGACGTGACACTTCACTTCCTAAGTGACCAAGACGCTGGTGCCACGTATACTGACTGGTGAGGTAGGCTTGAGGAATGGGAGAAGGCTTGGTAACAGGTAGAGATCGCGGTGCTATCACAATGAGCAAACACCGACGGGTTTGAAAGTCCTTAACAGAAAAACCAAAGGATCAAATTCAACAGTGCAATAATTTTCACATACAAACTGACGAACATAAATTAAGTTTTTAACAATGTGAGGGGTGATAAGTACATTATTTAAGTGAAGAGGTCGAAAGGGAGTTGGTAGAATGCTATGGCCAGAGTTGGTGACGGGAATGGTGTGTCCGTCACCAACTGCAACAGATGAATAAATACTCGAATTAAATACATTACTAAGATTATTGTCCAATGTCGAGCCAAGGCTATTTAAAACCGTGGCAATGGACTCAATCTTACGAAAATAGGCATCGATCCCCATGTCACCAAGCTTCAAGGAACGTAACTCCGCTTTCAAGGCAATCGAACGGGTTAGTTTGTTATCGGAAAAAATGGTGGCTAGGGTATCCCATGCGTCCTTAGCCAATTTAGGGTTTTCAACAACTAAACTTTGTTGGAGGGTTCTAGAAACCGTAACAAATATCCATGAGAGGAGGATGGAGTCGATCTTTAACCACTCGGCATCATGGGTGGTTGTGGTACTTGTGGTTGCATCCGTTGCATTTTATGTTTCGATGTGATCTAGAAGTTGATTGTCGCGACCAAAATGAGTAAAAAAGTAAACCCAAGATGAATAATTCATCTCATCCATATCAAGCTTCACGGGAATGATGTTGGTAAGATTTGTTATTGCCATTAATTTATCAGAGAGAAGTATGGTGGGAGGTTGAGGAGGGTCAGTGATAGTCATTGTGAGGGGAGATTTAGAGGATTGAGGAGATTAGGGTTTGTTGTGGTGATGAAAGGGATGAGAGACAGTAAGCGTATGTAGGTTAGGAGGAGATTGAGAGAATCAGTTGGAGATGGAGGTGAGTAGCAGAAGACGAAGAGAGAGGCAGGAGATGAAGAAGCAACGGAATTAGGGTTTTGTTTTAGGATCGGTGATTGGTCTTTGATACCATGTAGAATGGTGTCTGTTTCATTGATTCGATAAACTCATAACCAGGCATACATATACATGATAAAACCCTAGGACATAATGGGCTTTAGGCCAAACATGGATACGGGCCTACAAATACATACATAGTAATATACAGTACTAACAATTTCTTATGCTTGGTTAGGTATTAAGCACTGTAGGCGCTTTTGGTTTGCCTTCTTTGGGCTGAGGTGTAAGATTCACCCACATCCGTTGTACTTAATTAGTTTTATGGAGTAATAATATTTTACCGGCGAAGTAACCCTTTTACCTAAAAAGCTAGCTAGCTGCTCGCTAGTTTATGATCCACGTCGTTAATACAAATTGTTAGCCTTGTCATTGAAAAGAAAAAGCATTATCCAACCAGCGCGACCGCAAATCATTCACTTAGGTTTATAAATCATATAATTACTTTGGTGATCACTCTGAAAAATCTTGATTTACCTTAAGGTCAGATGATAGATTACATGCATTTAGCTACAATATATACACCTAAACTCAATATACTTATAAAAATATACTTCTATATATTATATGATAGATAACTTTTTTTTAAGATGATATGATGTGGTGTTACTAGCTCGATCAAATGTAATAAATAAAAGCATTGGCATATTTAGAACAATCGTCAGTTCTCCCGTCGATATTTTTTTAACGATGTCAACGTCTTGTCTTCGGTAAGATATGATGTCGACGACATGGCGTAGGCAACAGTTAGTCGTAATTGCCCCGTCAGGAGTTACTGTCCCGACAACAAAATGACAACCATATCGACGACTTTGTGGTTCCCACAACACTTTCTGGTCAAAGATTTTGTGGTTGGGAATATATGGTGCCGACGACATGTCGTCGACACTATAATGCTAATCAACTTCTTAATTAGCAAAAAGTTAACGAAAGTCAAACATGATTAGTTATGTTACCGACGACTTGTCGTCGGTAACATAAGAACTAATATTACTTATTTAATATAAAGTCAATGAACGTCCAATTGAAATGGCAATGGTACTGACGACATGTCGTCGGTACAATATCAATTACTATTAATTGGTTTATATGATGCCGAGGACATGTCGTTGGTTATATGAGTTGCTACTGCGGCATAACAAGATGCACAACAGCAATTTTGCAGATTTTTTCTAGACATTTTTCAAGAAAAAATCTACACCTGCTGTTACAGCCAAAACCTCTAAACCACTAATACCAATATGCCGATATCCCAAAACAAGTTATACGGCTAAAACGCTTATATATAATCACTAAACACCCTCAAATACATTAAACGTTACAAATTATATAAAACGGGTGTTATAATCTACGGATCTAGTCATCTAGCTGCCATATACACAAAAGTTGGTATATCCACAATGTTCAAGTTGCCAAAATGTTAAAAGTGTACAATAATAACATACGGATGAGACGATCAAAAGCATAGTCTAAAAGACAATATATATCGACACAAAATAACCCATATACCTCGATCTACTCTTCGCCACCATCCGAGCTGCCACCCTTGAGATCACCACTCCTGCCTCCACCACTCCCGCCAGCGCCACTGCTCGACCCTATTTCGCAATAATTTCATCGTCATATGTATTAAGAACTTCATCAAAGAGTGGAATGTTCGATAAAACCTTTGACCACTTCTCTTCCAAAGGTGTAACCAACCATTGTTATATGTGTTTTGTGAGAATTGTGATTGGGTTATGTGTGCATTTTGCTGAATTGGGGATGATTGGTTATATATAAGTAAAAAATTGCCGGGATAAAGTTGCAATAAGGCGGTAAAATATCCCGACGACATGTCGTCGGTAACAAACTAGCGAGAAAAAATCCTGCCCAATTATTCTCTATTATGTACAAGCGGGGGAAGGTCAAATTTGACATAAATACATCCCGACGACATGTTTTCGGGATCTAAACACTAATTACAAGGATTAACGTTAATCAAACACTAAGCGGGTTAATTTTTTTATTATATATGGTACCAACGACATGTCGTCGGTACCAAGTTGGCGGGTGTAATTCCCGCTCAACTATTCGCAATTATTGAGGGGCGAGGGAAAATCAAATTTGACCATCTTGGTATCGACAACATGTCGTCGGGAAACTTGTGGAACTTGTGGACAGTACTTCAGATTGAGGACCTTGATATTGTATATTTGGACGACGCTGGAAGTTTGGACTACTATGGTGATTTGAAGCTTCAAGTATTTTACTTGAAGTGCATGTTGTTTTATTCTTTTATCATTGTAGTCGATGTTTAGTTATAAGTGTGGTATGTCACACTTATATTGTCGATTATAGAATGATGTGCATTCCTATAGAAGAGTCTCGTAAGTGTCCCAGGGACGAGATGAGGATTCACCTCATCCTTTTACTTCAATGTTTTTGGCGTAATATACTTTACCGGGTGAATTAACCTTTTACCCAAAAAAAACATGTCGTCGGGAATTTATTAACATAAATATTCACCGCTCGTTTGTCTCGGTCAAGCGTTTTTCTTTTGTCATTTAGTCTATATTTCCGACAGCAATGTGTCGTCGACAATATGATAGTAGCCTGTTCTAGTTACTCTTGTAGTATATAGAAAGTAGATTTATATTGGGAAGAAGACGTCATGGAGACAGTTTATATGGTTGGATGATTCTCACTGCTTTCGGTGCGATTCTTGGCTCAAAAACAGAAAGGCCCCTCGTGGGTATGTTCATAGTTTTCCTATTGATGCTCTCTGAAATTACCTGAGATCTTCTTATTAGTTTTAGATGTGATAAGATACTGAAAAACTAATTAATTAATAGGTCCGTACAATCGCTTATTGGTTAGTTCAATTATGTTTTCTTTTGTTTCATTTCTAATTATGATTTCAAAGTTAAGTTTAAAACTTGATAACTTTTACATTCACAAATAACTAGATTCACGAGCGGAACTATATAGTTAAAGAAAGGAGGGGGAGCTCTATGGTTTGTCAAAAATATCAATATTTAGTGTAAATTTTTTTTAAGACCATTTTATTAATGTGCACTCTATTACAAATTCAAATTGTTCCCCACCTTAAGATCAAACAATCAAAAACTTTAGATCTCTATCTTAATCTAACAAAATATCGGTTTTAGTGTAAAATTTTTTATAACCCTTTATTAAAGATCATCACAAATTTCATCAAAAAATTTTTTGGCCTCCCACCTCTAAAATCAGCAGGTTCATGCACTTAGATTGCACAAGATGGTGGCACCTTGAAAACTTACATCTCTCAAGTCTCATTTAAGTGATTTCCTCATGAACCATTCTAATCGCCATCCTGTTTATGTCAGATTTAATGGCGTGGTTCGTCATCGTGGAAGTATTTTTTAGAACGGCATTAACTATCTCACAATATACATACCACATACTATCTCACATGTCTTAAACATGATTTGAACCCACAACAATTTGATTAAGGAGCTTCTCACACAACAAAGGGTACCATTGTAATACAAGCCCTTTGGTGACAATAAAGGACCTCACTTCTTTATAAATCATAAATCACTGCCATGTCGATTTAGGCACAAAATAATCACACTTTTAGGCCTCCGAATCATTTTCATATCCAAGTTATATGCATGATAAATTTTTTCCACATTATCAGTCATATATACCAAATACTACTATAGCCATAAATTAACCTTGAGCTGTGCATGTGTAGGTAAAATAACCATCAACCTTTCTAACTTGCTGAATTTGTCAACTAATTATTAATTAAATAGACCATAGTTTTATTAGCTATGAAATAATTTCAAAACCTTTTTTCACTAAGACAATTTTTTTATTGCCTATAAAATAGATATACAATGTATGGAGAAATATTTTTGCTCTGATTAAAGTCGAGTCTTTAGAGAAGTTTGAACGATGGTCATTTCTTAGACATTCGGGACGTTTTACTACTAAGTCAAATTGCAATGTCATTTCTTATAAGTAGTGTTTTGTTACAAATAAAGCTAAAGAATATTAAGCTTGTTTAAAAGGTACTCCGTATTAGATTTGTCAAAGTAAAGAAATAGTGAGGGAAAAGTTTATAATGATATTAATTTAAGAAAAAACTAATTTGTACTTTGACTAGAAGGAATAAATATTAAAAAAACAAATGGATAACTTACACTCTTTTAAAGGAAGAAAAAAAGTGTGCATAGAGATCAAGGTTTGAAGATTTGGTCTATTCGATTGACTCATTAACTGGAGAAGAGGAAGGTAGCCATCGAAGCATAAAACAATTATGATAACTTATGCTTTTGTTTATATGTAAATTTGGCGTCGTAAAAAATTTAAATGATAAATATGATGATGATAAATAATTAAATGGCGTATAAATTAAAAAGAGTTTGTCTAACGAATCTTTCTTAGGCAAGGTTTGAGTGACTATAAAAATAAAATTTGAGTTTATTTAATTAAAAGTTAGATTTAATTATGGTAATTTATAAGTTTAACTAATATGTATTATATACAATTTATAATACAAAAGATAGTTAATATTTAATAAATACAGTTTAACCAATGCTCTCATGACACTTTTTAAACAATCCCATAAAAGAATAACTAAAACAAGAAAATAATCAACACAGTAGCATATGAAAAATATTCCGGTTTTTTGACAATAACACATTACCAGAAAATTAATCTGGCACTATTATCGTCAAAAAAGCGCGTACGCAATGTCATATGTTTCCATACCATTCAACCAAGATACCAGAGCATATATGTACAACCGTTGTCACCGCAATGTGAAAATATGCATAAGCTTGCTCATCGTTATGGGAGACAACTTGAATATAAAATCATGATCCCGACTCTCGATTAACCCTCAATTACGAAAACTTCAACATTTGAATGTCACTAATTAAAATCAATTAATGATAAAAACATGCCCATGTGATGATGTGTGTTTTGAATAATTAACAATTAACCCACTTGGTATGTACTAATATATAGGAATTTAAGCTTTCTTCTTTTAGGAGTAATGATATATAGTACCAACTTTTGTTATTTATAGAAAGATAAAAGACATGCAAAGGACAATTTTCCATCAAAACTAGCAATATCAGTCACGCTATTTCCTAATTAGGTAACCTTAATTTCTCTGAAAAAAAAAACCTAACCTTTTTTATTTAAGCTTATTTATTTATTTTATTTTAGGGCAAGTACTTGTCACGTTCACATGGTTGTTTTATTGCCTTAAAGGACTAAATTACCCTCTTTTTTAATATTGCCCCCTCCTACTTTGTTTTCTTCTTAGCAAAATGTCACAAATTAAGTTAAAATAAATGTAACATTGAAGTGGATGTGGTTAGAATCATTGTCAGTTTTGAGAAAGTGTTCAAAAGTTGGAAGTTCAAACGCAATAATCAAGGTTAGCACAACAAGTTTCATAATTTATAACGATTTGAACCACCGTAAAATATAATATGTATTAAAGATAATATAAATAAAGTGCTACAAATTCATAGACGCGTCATCATATTTACTGAAATGAGCTCCTAGTGATGATTTAACAAGTGCATATTAAAAATTGTATATTTTATTATTGTCAATTTGTTATCGCGATTGATTTAAACTAAGTAAAAAAATTATAACTAAAATTTTGTCAATTCCAAGTGTTATAGTGATTGACTCGTTTGAAAAGATTTGTTGGTCTGTTAGATGAAATTCGTCTTTCAATCTGGTACCAACTAGTGTCAATAAAATATATTTTTTAATAAAAGCTGGACACAGTTGCACTATAAAATAAGGTATGTTTTTATACGTTTTATTGATAATATATCCATATTTAAGAGTGTGTACAATTGCAAGCAGAAATAAGTGTGATAGCATTTTTTTTTAATTTTTTGCAATGTAAAGAGAGAAAGAATGCCATAATCTAATTAACCAAATTTCTATAATAAGCCTTGATACACAAAAGAAATAAGTGTCATCGCTTAGAAATTCTGCCTCAAAATGTCATTTTGGCCAAATATATCATATGTAAATGTTATCAGAGGAGCGATCCTCTAGAAAGTGTAATAATTTACAAAGTCTAGAAAGCCATCCACGATGTGACATGATCCCACCTAATTTTCAAATAGAATTTTGGTCAAAGGCATTTTGGACATTTGACTGTTTTTAATTCCACCCCGAACTTCAAACGAATAACTTTCAAGCGACAAACTTTCTGAAAAACCGATTTCACCATAATTTTTAAAATTTAATCCTCTTTAATTTGATATACATTTGATATATAAATCGAATTTTTTTTAAGATTTCAAGTGGGTTATGATTTTCTTGAAATTTTCGATATTCGACCTACTTTTATCTAATTTAAAGGTTGATTTACGCAAAATTTAAAACACGAAAGTTGTAGATTTTAGTTCACTCTTTACACAAGTTTTGAATCACTCAAATCCGATATAAAATAAGTGAGATATCGCATGTTAAAAATGGCGTTTTAGTCATATTTGTTGCACACAATGTGTTTGATAAAATGTCTAGCTTAGATTTTTAGTGTTAAAATTATGCGTTAAATGCTCTAAATTTTGTACCACAACGCATCATTAATCATTTTATTAATGTAAGATTCAAAAGTGATTTTTTAGTCGTTAATTTAAAATAAAAATACACGCTTTGTTCATCGATTAATCTTGGTTCATCAATCGATGAATCGATGAATCAATCAAATCGATGAACCAAACTAAATCGATGGATCGATGAACCAAACCAAAATCGATAAACCAAATCAAACATAGTTCATCGCTTTTATTTTGGTTCATCAATCATAGTTTTAACTTAACGTGTTGGTGTTTGTTTTGTTTTGTTCATCGATTTATTTTGGTTCATCAATCACGATTTCAGCTTTAGTTTGGTTCATCGCTTTGGTTCTCTTGGTTCATGAATCATAGTTTTAGTTTTGGTTTGGTTCATGATTTTGGTTTTGGTTCATCGGTTTTGGTTTGGTTCATCGATTTGGTTTAGTTCATCAATCACGGTTTGATTTTGGTTTGGTTCATCGCTTTTGGTTAGGTTCATCGCTTTTGGTTTGGTTCATCGGTTTGGTTTGGTTAATCAATTATAGCTTGATTTTGGTTTGGTTCATCGCTATTGGTTTGGTTCATCGGTTTAGTTAGGTTCATCGCTTTTGCTTTATGCTTTTTTTAAGCTGCTTGATTTGGTTCATCAATTCATCACTTTGGTTCATCGTTTTAATAGTTAAAACATTAACTATTAAAAACATCACTTTTGAATCTTACATTAATAAAATGATTAATGATGCGTTGTGGGACAAAAATTAGTGCATTTAGCTCAACTTTAACACTAAAAATCTAAAATTGACATTTCATCAAACACCTTGTATGCAACAAATATGAGTAAACACCATCTTTAACGTGTTACATCTTACCCATATGACATCGAATTTGAGTGATTTGAATTACGGGTAAGAGTGAACAAAATCTATAACTTTCATGTTTTAAGTTTTCAATATTCGACATTTATGAGCGTAAAAATAGGCCAAAATCCAAAAAATCATCGAAAATCAAGAATCGTTTGATATGTAAAAAAAAAGTTGAAATATTTATCAAGATTTATACCAAATTAAAGAGAATCGAATTTTAAAAATTATGGTGAAATCTGTTTTTTCAGTAAAAGTTTGTCGTTTGAAAGTTATTTGCGTTTGAAATTTGGGGTGGAATATGAAAAACGGGTTAAATGACAAAATACCCTCTAACCAAATTTAATAAGAAAAAAAGGAGTGGGTGGGTGGAGGACCACGTAAGCATGTTGAATGAACTGTTTTTTATTTTTATTCTCTTTCGATAGATCCGGTACCATTATCAAGATATGAAGTATATCGGTAAGAGAAAAAAAATTAATAATAAATATATATTCCATTACTTAAGCTGCAACTTGTAAGTAGAGCTGTAAATGAACTGAACGTTAAGTGAATATTTAATGAACCGTTCGGTAAAAAATTCGTTTATGTTCGTTTATTTATTAAATGAAAGAACATGAACAATATTTTACGTTCGTTTAGTTAAATGAACGATAATGAACAAAAGTCGCGTCCGTTCATTTGTGTTCGTGAACGTCCGATTATGCGTTCGTTAACGTCCGTTTATGTTGATTTACTTATGTATATTTGTATATCAGTATATCATATATTTTAATTATATAATTTTAAAATTGATTTGTTTAAACAAATAAACACATATAAAATAATATAGTGTGCATAATTTAATAAAGTTTATGATTGTTTGTCTATATTTATTTACGTTCAATCGTTTATGTTTGTGTAGTGTTCATTTAGTGTCTTAATGAACGAAAATAAACGAACATGAAAAACTCATTTTCTTAATAAACGAAAATGAATGAAAAAATTCGTCCGTTTAAACGTTCATGTCCGTTTATTTGTCCGGTTAAAATTAAATAAACGAACATAAACAAGGCTCCGTTCGTGTTCGTCCGGTTCATTTACAGCCCTACTTGCAAGTGTTAATGTTTATTATAAAAAATTTGTACCGTAATTTAGTAAACAATTTTACATTAAAATATACTAGAAGGGTACTTGCAATACATCGACAGGTACCCGGTGACTATTTTTGTGGCTGAGCGATAGTGGCGGATGATGTGTTTCTAGGAGTTTGTGTATTTTTTAATTTAGAGAAGGCGTGGTTAAATGGTTTGCGTGTGTTTTTGTGTTGTGTTTGAGGTTTTATATCTCGATCTACCACCAAAACCACAATATCTACCACCAATACCACATATATACTGAAACCATAAACAATAGTGGTTCTAGCATAGTGTGGTGGCGGAGGATGAAGTGGTGGTGGCTGAGGAGGATCTGATGGTGGTGTACCTGAGAAGATAGTTTCTTATTTGAGAGAGAAAAAACAATAGGTTCTTTTTTGTCTAAATATATGTCGTATGTTATTTTATTTTAATATATCCAACAGACTGTTACAATAGGTTGTATGAATGTTAGTTGTTACAAGTTAACTGAATTCAAAAGGCTATATAAATGTTAGTGGTTACAAGTTGACTTTATTCAATAGGCTGTATGAATGTTACTGATTACAAGTTGACTTAATTCAATATATAACTATGACTTGTTAATTTCCTATTAGAAAAATGTTTTGGTCTTAAAAATTTTAAAACTTCTTTATTTAGAAAGTACTAAACCTTTTATAAAGTAGTATAGATGATTAGATCCGGTCATGTTGCAAGCATCATGTATTTCTTTATATCAATAATGAGCATGTCGATAAAGTTTAATTAATATTTTAGAGCTAATTACATAAATGGTCCTTGTGGTTGACACAAAATTGCATGTTTGTTCCTAAAACGCAATTAATTACACCAATGATCCTTGAGGTTGTCCAAACTGGGTTGACCGATCCATTGACCGATTTTCAATCCAATTGGATGTTAAGTCCATTTGCACCGTTTGTCCCTAACGACGCCATATGGCAACGTTAGTCCATTTAGCCAATGATTGTTTACAACGTTAGTCCTTTACACTAACGACCTTTTTTAATAAACTCGAAATTTGTTTTTCTTAAAAAAAAATCACGCTGTTTTATACATGTTTTATACACGTGTTTATACAAATTTTGATACATATGTTTATACAAGTTTTTATGCACGTTTATATATGTGTTTTTATGCACATTTTTATATACGTTTTTATATACATTTTTACACACGTTTTTATACATGTTTTTATACATATTTTTATACGTGTTTTCATACATAGTTTTATACGCTTTTTTATATATGTTTTTATACACAATTTTATACACGTTTTCACAAACGTTTTTATACATGTCTTTATATACGTTTTTATACACGTTTTAATACACGTTTTTATACATGTTTTTATATATGGTTTTATACCCATTTTTATACACGTTTTTATACACATTTTTTATACACGTCTTTATACACTTTTTTATACACGTTTTTATAAGCGGTTTTATGCATGTTTTTATATACGTATTTATACATGGTTTTATATACGTTTTTATATACGCTTTTATACATATCTTAATACACGTTTTTATACGCATTTTTATATACGTTTTTACGCACATTTTTATACACGTTTTTATACATGTCTTTGTACACGTCTTTATACACGTTTTTATACATGGTTTTATGTGCTTTTTTAAAAACATTTTTATGCACAATTTTATACACGTTTTTACAAACGTTTTTATGCATGTCTTTATACATGTTTTTATACACTTTTTTATACACGTATTTATACATGTTTTTATAGATGATTTTATACTCGTTTTTATACATATTTTTATATGTCTTTATACACGTTTTTATACACGTTTTTACACACGTTTCTATACATGTTTTTACATAGGTCTTTATCAATGTCTTTATACACGTTTTTATACATACTTTTATGCGTGTTTTTATATACACGTTTTTACAAACGTTTTATACCTGTCCGTTTTATACACAATTGTGTATTAAAACGAGTATAAAACCATATATAAAAACATGTATAACACGTGTATAAAAACGTGTATAAAAACATGTATTAAAATGTTTGTAAAAACGTGCATAAAATTATGTATAAAACGTGCATAGAACTATGTATAAAAACATGTTTAAAAATGTGTATAAAAGTAAGTATAAAAACGTGTATAAAAATATGTGTAAAAACATGTATAAAGCCGCGTATAAAAACATTTATAAAGACGTGTATAAAAACGCGTATAAAATCATGTATAAAAAACATGTATAAATATATGTATAAAAACTTGTATAAAAACATGTATAAAAACGTGTATAAAGACATTTATAATACATTTGTAAAAACGTGCATAAAAAAAAACATGTATAAAAAATATATAAAAACATGTGTAAAACGTGTATAAAAACGCGTATTAAAATATGTAAAAACGTGTATAAAAATTTATATAAAAACGTGTATAAAGAGGCGCATAAAACCATGTATAAATACGTGTATAAAGACATGTATAAAAATATTTGTAAAAGCGTGTATAAAATTGTGCTTAAAAACATGTATAAAAACGCGCATAAAACCATGTATAAAAATGTGCGTAAAAACGTGTATAAAAACATGTATACAAACGTTTATAAAAACCTGCGTAAAAACGTGTATAAAACACATATGAAAACGTGTATAAAAACATGTATAAAGATGTGTATAAAAATTTGTATAAAAACGTGTATAAAACCGCGTGGAAGTTTTCTTTTAAGAAAAACAGATTTTGAGTTAATTAAAACGACCGTTAGTTTAAAGGACTAACGTTACAAACGATCGTTGACTAAATGGATTAATGTTGCCACATGACGTCATTAGGGACTAACGATGCAAATGGACTTAACGTCCAATTGGATTGAAAATCGATCAAATGAGCGGTCCTAATTTGAACAACCACAGGGACCATTGGTGTAATTAATTACGTTTTAGGACTATACATGCAACTTTGTGTCAACCACAAGAACCATTTATATTAGACTAGCTGTTGTCTTGTCTTTTAAACTTATTATCATTATAGGTGCCCATAATGATGTAAGAAAAAATAAAATATGCATAAAGTATTAATAACACTGAGGGCAACTGGAATACGTGTCCTACCTTAAGAAAAAATGAATTAAAAATATACGAGGCTCGTTATAAAAAAAATAAGAAAGATCATATTTTTGAAGAATGAAAAAAATGTATAGAGCATCCAACAAAATGTGTAAGACGTGATTTAATTTATAGATGAAAATTATACCATGATAAATATAAAAGGTATATTTTCAAATATATTGAATGAGATTGTTTAACAAAATATCTTAACGAAACTTGTTAAGATGTATTTAAAAAATTTAAATTTACTTTTAAATTAAAAAAATTATTATCTCTCATTTTATCTTCCCGTTATTGTATATTTCAAATGTCATAATTATATAAAATTTTAAATAATTATATAAGGCGACAAGTAAGAATAGTTTGTAAACACATTTTTTTTTAATACAATGTCTTATAAAATGAAGGAAAATAGTTTTACAAACGATGAAGTCCATTTTGTTTTGGAAAATAATTTGCACACTTAACATTTTGAATGACACACTCTATACTCTATACCGTGTATTAATCTGTTGTATTATGCATATATTATGTTTTAATTGATTGTATATATGAGTGTATCAATCACAAAGCTAATGTGACCAAATTATCTCCGTTTTTTTTGGCTTTTTACTTTGGCTAATGATCGACAGTTAGTCCAAACAAATTTATGGGACGTTACTTTTTGTTGGAGCCGACACTTTTAATCTTTAAATACTCAATATAATAAGGATTTCCATAAATATCCAAATTAAATAAAGGCATAAGATATAATAAATAAAATTATCATCGTACGGGACACCATTATATGATTAATTTTGATCTTCAAGACTTTTCATTGGAGGAGTTTGCATAATTATTCATAGCACCTTATTATTGGTGAACCAAAATTATTTACATGGGTGTTGTCTAAAGTCTTTGCCTTGTCGATATCATTTTTTATTCAAGAAAATATATGGCTTTATGACTTTTTGAAATTCTTTTTCATCCTAACTCATTTTTTAAGACCATAAATAAGTTTAAAGATACACCATGCTTTTTCTTTCCATGCATATTTATTCTATTTTTAAGTAAAAAAAGTAACAAAAAATTAAAGTTGATCTATTTTAATACATATAATGATGCAACTTATGAAAGCATCTTTAAAGAACCAACTAAGGAGTACTCCTTCCGTTTCATAATAACCGTTCAGTTTGACTTTTTAAGTCTTTATTTTTCAACTTTAACTTTAAATATTTTTGTTTACGTTATATAATATTTGATGAAAATCATACCAATGAAAATACATTTAAATCTCAATCCATTCATATATTTTTCATCAAGTGTAATATAACGTAAACAAAAATATTTAAGATCAAAGTAGAAAAAAAGACTTCAAAAAGTCAAAGTGGACGATTTTATAGGATGAAGGTAGTAGTTATTTATAAATGTTTTTCTTTTCACAATTCAAATTTGGCAAATATCTCTCACACCCGACTCACCTTCACTTGTGCTACCCATCGGCATCAAGAGATCTCATGCTTTAAAACCGTATAATTATGGTTGATCCCTTTATAATAATACTAGCGACAAGACCAGCGACATTTTTAAATTTTGCAACCCTTGTAGCGGCTTAAATGGCGACGACCCTAAGAAACAACGAAAAAGTAACGAAAAGAGACAGTGAAGTCGCTATATTTGCAGCGACACATTAGTACGTTGTTACAATTTTCTCAAAGAATAGCAACATGTTTCATAAGTCGCAATAATCAACGACTCGTTTCCAGCGACCCATCAGTACGTGGCTGGCATATAATGTGTCGCTATACATGTCACTAAAATATATTTTTCTTGTAGTGTATTTACCCTTGCCAAGATGCGAAGTTTTTGTTTACATGTAATGTAACCATTAATATGAGAAACCAAAATGATGCTCTATAATTTCTTTGTAATTTCGTAATCCTGGTATAACACAATAATAGTATATTTGTAAGGGGGAATTGTTAAATTGCATATTGGTTTTTAAACAAAATCTGGATTTGAGAAGTTAAGGGACCTAACCTGGTAATATTCAAAGTTTCTTTTAGTGTGTTTTATGTTTGTGCAGGTTTATTTAAGTTCTGAGGGTCTTATTGGAAAATGATTAGAATCAAGGGTATTAAGTGTTCCCGTGTTCAAGCTTCAAGTGTGCAAGTTGGATAAGTCTAAACCGGCTAGGTTTAGGCTATATAAGCTCTCATTAGTTAGAAACCACTCAAAATCTCTATGTCTGGTTTATCACTTTCTCTCTCAAAATTTTGTATAGTTTTTTTTTAAGGTTTATCACTTGTAACCATGATTCATATACTTAATTCATAATTATCATGTAACAATCATAAAATATCAATCCTCTTGTTCTATCTTTACTCATAATAATCATAACATAACTTTTAACATTAACCTATAAAAATCCTATATCACCACATGCATAACCGTAAACGTTGAATTCATCTGATAACTATGTAAAACACTTAAATAACATGTCCTCATAAATCCTTTGATTCGAATTCATGGTTAAACACATAATTATCAACATACCTTGAATTAGGGAAAAACCATATGAATCTTTTAAAGCTCCATAATTCTTAATAACAACATAACCCTTGAATTCTGATCGCGTATATGATCTTTAGCCCGGTTAACTAAAGTTTGTATGCTCTAACTAAGCCCAATAAGTGGCCACAACTTATCATAATACGTCTGGGAAATGAATTCCTAAACCATGCTCGCACGCCTGCCAAACACTTTCAGGCAACGTTAGTAGTGGGAACACTTCCGAGGACCGTTGCAACCATCTGGCACGTGACACTACTTCATTTGCTGAGAGGTAGTTGTAAGATTATTGATATCATAACACAACTAAAGATTAAAGCTTGGTTCTTGTGTGTCTAGAGAGAGAAAGAGAGATAATGGAATGTTTAGAGAGAAACAAAATTGCACAAAAAGATTAGTTTGAACATCCAACCCTCTCCTTTGTGGGGATAGGGCTATTTATACATCATTTCTACGCCCTCCTTCGGGCTGTGGATCAGGCATACAGTGGGTAAAGACCCGTCCTTCTTCCACGGTGTTACTTACACTAATATAAACTTACTAAATAACATTGAGTCTACGAGCTAACTTATGCTAGACTATAGTTGGGGTGACCGACACTTCTATATTGATTTACTAAATCTTAACAATCTCCCCCTAAGGGAGGTCACCCCATGAATTACATTTTAAATCATAGCATTCTGTCTTTAACTTCATACTTGAGCTCGTAGACTTTGAAGCTTCCATATAATCAACTTTGCATTTTTTCAGTAGTGATTCTTTGGCATGAAAGTTTCTTTGTCATGTGATCACGAGCTTTCATTGAGATCATTGGCTAAATTGAATCTCTAGTTCATCTTTTGAAGTATTGCATTATGTGATGTTGTGACTTTTGGACCGACATACTCACAGTTTTGGATCATGACATCTCCATCAGAGTTGCGGAAGAATTGTTGTATGTTTTGATAGTCATGATAGTGTAAGATGTGAGCATTCGGTTATGAATTGACGTCTCATCGGCTATCAGCTGCAATCATCAAGAGTTCCTGCAAACGACAGTTAGCAATAAACACACGAAAGTGTCTTTGTTAACTTTTGATGAATAGGGTTGCAAGAACCACGGTTCCCCGTTGATCAGTATAAATACTGCCTGTAATCAGGTAGAATTCTGAAGAATCTCCTTGACAGGGTTTCGCAGTTGTACTAGCCGTTCTCAAACCAGTAGACAATACGGAGTGAGTGAACCAGCGAATTGATATTCACTGATTGATGATAAATTTATTTGATAAAAAATCGTGTATTGCTGAATAAAGAGTTTTTGCAATACAACGAAGGTTTTATGAATTAAATCAAGATTCACTCAAAAATACTTTTGTTTGTAAACTTGGTGCACAATCAATGTGCTAGAAAACACTTTTTGAGCACATCGAAAGGTTTTTCCAAAAGTATCCATCAATTCGTTTTTATCCAGTTGTCACAGGTTTGATCCAAGAATGATCTAATATGTTACCCACCAAGAGCTTGTTTGATGTTGGCTCAAGAAGGATTTTCATCTTCATCGTGAATATTTTACATATCACTCGGATGTCCTGGCAATACCACAAAGATAATGTGTAGGACTCTTAATCTATATGTTCTTACTTTCCACATTGTGTGAAACAACAAGTCTTCATGAATTTTGTGTCCTAATGAGATTTTGTGGATGATCTCTTGGCTCTAGACTCAATAGTGCACTTTGGTTTCCTATTCGGAGACTAGGAGAGGGTCTCCTTCTTCAATATCAACTATCTCTAAGAGAAAGTCGATAGATTATGTAGGTTCCCCGTGAGAATGAAACAAATTCTTTTAAGAGAACTTTAGTAGCTTGGGAAGTTTAGTGCAATGCATCACTGGGTCCATGACGTCTTGTCTTCAATACCAGCGTTACCTTAGTAACCACCAGTAGCATATGTATTGAACCCAGTTTCTGCCCTAAGGTTGAATTATTGGATGGCTATTTCTTTTCACCCTTTTCACTTTTCATTTCTTTTTCATCCTTCAACCCCTTCAATGCTTACCGAGACTTCATTACTAGAACCTTGTTGGGTTTGTTTCAGTTCTAGCTCTATCTTAGTCAACACTCTTACCTTATTCTCACTTTTCTCCTTTTTTCATCATACCTAAGGACTTCTACACTATCTAGTGGTTTGTCCCTGGGTAGATCCCTCCGGCTGTGGCGAGATCATGGGAACTAATACCTAACCTTACCATCCTTATAACTCCAATACATAAAGTAAAATAGTCGGTCTTGTGGTACGGTTCTTTCCGCCTTGAACCAAATGAAAATCATTTTGAAAATCAATCAAGGTACTTGTGATATAAAATCAAAGCATTTTGTACCTCAATTGTTTTGATTTTTCATAAATGTCCCCTCAACATGTGCTTTGGATTTTGAAATAATTTAGCACATGGAGGAAGAAATGCTTGTTTGAGTCTTAATGAATGCTCCCCCTCAACATGTGCATTGTGTATTTGAAATCGTTTAGCACATGGAGGAAGGAGTGTTTTGAAGCACTTTTCATGGTCACAGTTGCCATAGGAAAACCATTTAAAATCAATCAAGGTACTTATGATAAAACATTGATGCCTTAGTACCTTGATAGTTTATTAAGTTTTTGAGATGCTCCCCATTAATATGTGCATCAATTAATGAAAACGTTTAGCACATATTGGAGAGTAGCCTATAATTTGACTCGTAAAAGATCACATTCTATAAGATTTCATATTTATATCACATTCTCTCCCCTGATCAAAAATTTCAAATCCTTTGAGATTTTGGATCCCAAGTGATTTAAATATGTAGAAAATTTTGGAGAAAATGTGGTCTGATTAATTTTATTCTGACAAGAAACATTACAGTGCTCCCCCTCAATTTGAGAGGAAGAATACAAGCCAAAAACCTAACACTACTATATACTGCAGAGTTATATATGTTCATATTACAATACCACACCACACATGATAGTTCCAAGAATAAAATTCACAGAAAGGATATGATCATTAGTTCTCTGTAGAAGCTTGTAGTTCCTTCCCGAACTCTACCTTTTATAAAACTCTCCAAGCTTCGGAAGATTCTTCGTGTCTTGAGCCTTTTCCCATAGCAGATATGAAGGCCTAACTCATTTCCACATCCTTTACAGTCCAAAACCTAGTACTCGTCCCTGGTCTCATCCTGATCTTGTACTCCTTCATCCGGTAATCCAAAGCTTCTTCAATTTGACGAAGAGTACCATCGCTGAATTTGTATAACTCATAAAGCCTCATGAGAATTATGGCCCCGTATTTGTCAGTAAAGATAACAGCTTGTGAAGATTCGATTACTGAGTAGTCATGCTTGTATTCGAACCACTGTAGCTTCCCATCGAGGTGTAGTTAGGTTGACTTGAGTCTGGTAACTCTACATTCCAAGCTGAAAGTCTCCAACTCTTTGTCTAATGACTAAACCTCATATCCATAAATTGACTGATGCAGCAAGAACCTTGTCATGGGGTAGATGATCAAGATGGCCTTGGAGGTTCAACAGATAAAGATCTTTAAAATCAATGGGATACAAGTTCTTGAATTCATTCTCCTCCATGACATGTTCTTTCTGATCAGCTCTATGGAGGAAAATTTTCTTCAAGTAATGTTATCCGTACATGGAAAAAATCTCCACACTAACCACACTCAAGATACGCATGTGTGTTCGAACAGCCCTACGACTCTTTTCCGCACCGTGTCTGTCAATGTAGAAGTGCTTTTTGTGAAACCACCAGTGTGAGATCCCATATGAAGCAGCAAAATCGTACTCATACTCCTTATCAACCCAAAATAGATCTGGAACCATCTGTTCTAACCCTGCATCAAGATAATTTGCAGCCTTCATTTTAGAGATTGAGAGTGCAGACATGCAATCCTTGTTGCCAAACGTAAATATTCCAAATCTTTGTTGAAGAAGAACTCGGATTGAATAACAACTTGACCAGGTGAACCTCCTAGTGGGAGTGGTTTGCTAACATCGAAATTGAGTATATTGTTGTCCACTTAATCTGTCAACAACTTGTAACACTCTTCCATCTGATACTGCAAGTGAGCCACGTCTGGAAGAAAGACCTTGACTAAATCATAAGCAGGGCCCTCCAAGTCTTTTGGTGTAAGCTTCGTGATCCCTTGCTTCTCGCAGTACCATTTTATGAAGCTTCCCATATCCCGGTTATGTTCAGCAATGAGTCCTCTGGTGGGGCAACATGGTTGGCAACAATGGCACTTGCCCAGTTTTGGTCCGGAGTGTCCAGATCAGATGCAGGAATAGTCCAAGTAGGTTTTGGAGTTGCAGGTCGTTCTTCTTTCCACCAATCCTGAGTCATTGCTTTGGTAGGAGCAGACTAGGTTGACTCTAAACTTTCAGCACCATCTTCCCCCATGAATGTTTTCCACCAGTTGTCATTACGAGTCACCTTTGGAATATGTCTGGGGGAAACATCCTCTTCATTTGAATCAGACTCCTGACTAAGAATCGAATCCTCATTCATTTCGTGATCTTTCGGAATTGGAGAGAAAGTTGGTGTGAATCTCGAGTCAAATGTTGTCCACGCAGCATGCGCTGAAGTGTTGGCTGACTTGTGAGAACCTTTTCTAGTTGAGGATCCTGGTTGACCCGATGATGGTGGAGTAGGAGGTGGTGGATTAGTCTTTGTAGCATCGAAACTGCCAGAAGTTCCACCGGTTCCTGAAGAACCTGCACTACCGGAAGGTGGAGGAGGAGGAGGAGGAGTCCCAAATGGTGGTTTTGGCAAATCATATCTCCTCTTCTTCTTTTCCTTGCGTTCCCCGATATCCTTCAAATACTGAACATAGTTATCACGGTCCATGGACTTCTGAAGAGCGTCGTATAACAGTGTGTGGTATTCATGCTTCTTGTATTCATCAGTCTCATACATACGTTGTTGGAGAATCTCTTTCATGTCTGATGTAGGGAGATCTCTGAACCTTGTATACAAAGGAGCTTTCATTTCCCATTCGACCGTGTCTTTAACTTGATCTTCTATTGCATTAATCACCTCATGATCGAAGTTAAGACGTTCCAGCTTTGAAAAGCGAAGATCGTGATGTCTAACTTTGTTCGGCAGGTTTTGCTTTTCGAGGGCTTCAAGAAGTTTCAAAGCTTCTTCCAGTTGTAGCTCAATATTGGTGCTTGTAGGTGGTGGTGGTGGGAGTGCGGTTGTTGTAACGGTTGTTGTAGTAGCCGAGGTTGTTTTACGACTTACGCTTAGCGATTAACGAGACCAAAACTCACTCCGTAAAAGCAAGATATTATCAAAACTTATATCTAGTCATCCAAGATAGGCATTGAACGAAATTCTTGACCACATGAGGTGTTTTTCTTGGTAAATCTTACATAGGAAGCTTTATACATGTGCTAAGTAACTTAATCCTTAAGTCTTATATAGTATAACTATCCAATTTGATCACAACTCTCTAAAACACATTCACCTCCTTATTTATTCACCTAGAAACTCATCATTTTATCTCTTCATAACTGATCCATCATCATCATCATAAGTTACCATCTTTTGAATTCAATCTTCAAGTTATACATCAAAGTTCAAGGCTTAGTTATTCTCTACATAGTTCTAGTGTTCTTTTGGTGATTCCATGGTTGAATTAGGAGCTACAAAAGGGTTCTAGGACTAAATTCATAAGGTTTCTTACAAGGTTAGATCAAGCCTAGCAAGGGTTAGCAAGGTGTGTTAAGGATTTGGAAGCTCGGGTTCATATTGGAAGGGTTTAGGTTTTAGTGTCCTAGTTCTTGGTTCTTGAATTGTTTCATCACAAGGATTGTAAGCAAACTCTTATGTTATCATTTGCTTACTGTAAATACTAGTATTTCATGTATTTAATATGTTTTATATGCTTATTATGGTTGATTGTGCTTGGATAAATGGACTAAACCACTAGAAATCGTCAAAAGGACTAGTTTTGCAAAAGAAACTGAACAAGGGCTGTAAACGTAATTACTAGGTAAAATTCGTGGACTGAGAAACTTAGGTTATAACATAGGATTATAGATCTATGTCTTGTGATCATTTTTCCGGGTGGCTCATGCCGTAACTCATCCCGATGAATAAACTAGAGCCAAAACGGCTAAACGTGTCCAAATCTGAGTAACAGATTTCAAACGAGTAAAGCTCATAAAACTTGCATATAACCAACTATTGGTCAAAGAATAAAAGTTGTAGCTAACACCCTAACTTGAACGTGGCCACTGGCCGTGCGTTAAACGGAGTTGTAGAACTCAACTTATGACCAAAACCGTGAGACAGTTTGCTGCTGATTGAAATAACTAGTACATCCAAGGGTAAATTGGTAATTTCATTAGTTAAATAATTTCTGGGGCAGAGGACCCAATAATCTGTTTAGTGCATTTAATTACCTTTCCGAGGACATAAAACCGAGTCGTGATCAATTACGGTTTAGAAATAACGGGTAGATATAGACGGGGAAAACTTAAATAAACGAAACGTAAACACTTATACGACTTCACAAATGATAAGTATCCAAGCATAATTGATGTAATAACTATATAAGGCATGTTTATACATTCACATTGTTATTTTAGAACCTAAGACACAACACATATTCTAGGTTGCGCGTAGAGGTTTCTCGGCTTATCCATCGATTCGCTATATATTGGATATCACATTTATTAAGGTGAGTTCGTAGCCCCACTTTTACTCGTTTAATTGTTTTATAAACTCTTTGGGGGAGATACATGCTCAACTACTTGTTTTACTTTACACTTATATGATCTTAAATATATTTTGTTTCACTCTATGTGCGCGTAAGAAGATTATGCCCAACTAAATTGATCACTATGTTATGAACACTATTATTTGAACCACTTTCCTTGATTTTGACCCTTCGACATATATATTTGAGCTCTTTTAAATTGATTTGAATCCTTTAACATAGATTTGAACACTTTGGACTTGATATGAACCTTATGACATATAGTTAAACTCTTTAACTTGTACAAGGACCCTTTGATATATTTTAAACTTGTTTGACGTGATTTTGAACGCTTGACTATCTTGAACCTTTTGATATTATTTGAGCTCTTTGATTGTTGAACTATTTTGAACTTTGAACTCGACTTAAACACTTGAACTTAATTACGAACTTTTGAATGGAACCTTGAACTTAAATACAAACTTATGACTTATTTGAACTTATTGAACCGTGCGTGTTACGACCATCACTATAAAGTCTCCTATGTTCGAGCATCACTATAAAGTCTCCTATGTTCGAGCATCACTATAAAGTCTCCCATGTTCTGAGCATCACTATAAGGTATCCTATGTTCGGAGTATATCTTTGGGAAGAGGCACCCAAGATATCTTTGGGAAGAGGCACCCAAGATATCTTTGGGAAGAGGCACAATATATCTTTGGGAAGGGCACCCAACATAACTTTGGGTAGTGGCACCCAAGATAATTTGGTTTTATCAAGCATCATTACAAAGTCTCCTTGTTGGGCAAAGGCAAAGTCTCCCATGTTCGAGCATCCTCGATTATTATATACGTGGTGCAATATTGTGAATTATTATGACCACTTATACTCGACTATTAGACACTCTATATTTTGTGCAATGGGTTGTGAACACACAGGTTGCAAGTTTTGTATGGGCGGAACTTGGAACTGAGTGGATTTACAATGCCTTTGCTTTGTGAACTTATTTGACAACGTGTGCTTGAACATAAACTAGACATATTTTGGCAGTGGGTTGTAAACACACAGGTTGCAAGTTTTGTATGGACGGAACTTGGAACTGAGTGGATTTACAAAGCCTTTGCTTTGTGGACTATTCTAAACGACCAAAACCTTGCCTTTGCTACATGAACCTTCTTTAAAATATTTTCATATAAGTACAAACTCTATGAACTCACTCAACCATTTTGTTGACACTTTTAGCATGTTTATCTCAGGTCATAAGGCGATAGCTAGAGTTTGAAGCATAGAGTCGCACAACATATTTTGAAGACTTACGCTTTTATCATTTACCATTCAAACATTTATGTATTATACTTTGGGACCTCATTGTTTGTAACTCGATTTCATTAATCGAATGGTAACTTTTCAAAACGTCTCATTTAGAGGTCGTTTTGTATAACTTGTACTTTGTATTATGAAGTAGCACCCCAATGACACAATCTTCCGCTGCGATATTTTGGGGGTGTTACAGATTGGTATCAGAGCATCGGTTATAGAGAACTAGGTTGCATCATTGACCCTAGACTATAACTACATCATCATAGCATCTCATCATATCATTATAAGTGCATACTATTATACATGCGTACTTATGACTCAACACCCAACATCATATGAGTCGATTAGTCCAAGCATTGCATAGTTACTCCTAAATTATATATAGCCCGATCACCTATGTCTAATTCGGGAAGAATCATGCAATGAAGGAGTAGTAGTCTCATATGTATAGCAATTCCGTGTCGAGCCAAATTTTCAAAAGATTTTCTTCAAACCACTTGTTTCAGTTTGATCCGGTAGCAGTTCTTGTTTGATGAGTTGCAAAGTTCAAGCTAGAAACAAGTTGTTACTTAAACCGATTTAGCCTAATCGTATGACGTTCTTGTTTGATGAGTTGTGGGATTAAGTAAAATCGGTTACCTAAAATCTTTTGAGGGTTTTGCTCGAGAATGGGAAAGCTTGCCTCATCAAACCTAACCATAGGAGATCATGCCTTTAGAATGGGACATGGTCACGATAGTACATGAACGTACATAGTTGGGTGAGGAACCCATATATATGAACATTGACATAATCATTTAGATCATACGCACGAGCATAAACTTTTAGACCCTTGTCGAGGATCAGACCATAGTTATCAATAATCGAATCACGAGGACGTGATTCCTTTAACAGGGGAAGAATGTCACAATTCTCAATTTCCGATCATTTTGCAAACTTTAAAATTTTTTTACTATTCACTCCCGATACCCACACCACCTTTTGACTGATACATTTTAAATTACCTTGACAATTCATATACCTAGTCAACAACTAGATATTATTTAGATAGTACTTAGTTAAATATCTTATAAAATATCTCACTAAGAGAAGTCAAATTGAAATTCTCTTCTTAAATATCTTAACATTCTAGGTTTTAACAACGTTTACGTGCTCCGTCAAACTTATCAATCATTTATTATGCTAAGATAGGTTATATTAATAAGTTTTAACGTTTTTATAAGTTTCATATTTTTAGGATTCCCGGTTTTAAGTTTCGTGACTTTACGACTTACAGTTAGCGATTAACGGGACCAAAACTCACTCCGTAAAAGCAAGATATTATCAAAACTTATATCTAGTCATCCAAGATAGGCATTGAACGAAATTCTTGACCACATGAGGTGTTTTTCTTGGTAAATCTTACATAGGAAGCTTTATACATGTGCTAAGTAACTTAATCCTTAAGTCTTATATAGTATAACTAGCCAATTTGATCACAACTCTCTAAAACACATTCACCTCCTTATTTATTCACCTAGAAACTCATCATTTTATCTCTTCATAACTGATCCATCATCATCATCATAAGTTATCCATCTTTTGAATTCAATCTTCAAGTTATACATCAAAGTTCAAGGCTTAGTTATTCTCACATAGTTCTAGTGTTCTTTTGGTGATTCCATGGTTGAATTAGGAGCTACACAAGGGTTCTAGGACTAAATTCATAAGGTTTATTACAAGGTTAGATCAAGCCTAGCAAGGGTTAGCAAGGTGTGTTAAGGATTTGGAAGCTCGGGTTCATATTGGAAGGGTTTAGGTTTTAGTGTCCTAGTTCTTGGTTCTTGAATTGTTTCATCAAAAGGATTGTAAGCAAACTCTTATGTTATCATTTGCTTACTGTAAATACTAGTATTTCATGTATTTAATATGTTTTATATGCTTATTATGGTTGATTGTGCTTGGATAAATGGACTAAACCACTAGAAATCGTCAAAAGGACTAGTTTTGCAAAACAGAAACTGAACAAGGGCTGTAAACGTAATTACTGGGTAAAATTCGTGGACTGAGAAACTTAGGTTATAACATAGGATTATAGATCTATGTCTTGTGATCATTTTTTCGGGTGGCTCATGCCGTAACTCATCCGGATGAATAAACCAGAGCCAAAACGGCTAAAAGTGTCCAAATCTGAGTAACAGATTTCAAACGAGTAAAGCTCATAAAACTTGCATATAACCAACTGTTGGTCAAAGAATAAAAGTTGTAGCTAACACCCTAACTTGAACGTGGCCGCAGGCCGTGCGTTAAACGGAGTTGTAGAACTCAACTTATGACCAAAACCGTGAGACAGTTTGCTGCTGATTGAAATAACTAGTACATCCAAGGGTAAATTGGTAATTTCACATTAGTTAAATAATTTCTAGGGCAGTAGGACCCAATAATATGTTTAGTGCATTTAATTACCTTTCCGAGGACATAAAAACCGAGTCGTGATCAATTACGGTTTAGAAATAACGGGTAGATATAGACGGGGAAAACTTAAATAAACGAAACGTAAACACTTATACGACTTCACAAATGATAAGTATCCAAGCATAATTGATGTAATAACTATATAAGGCATGTTTATACATTCACATTGTTATTTTAGAACCTAAGACACAACACATATTCTAGGTTGCGCGTAGAGGTTTCTCGGCTTATCCATCGATTCGCTATATATTGGATATCACATTTATTAAGGTGAGTTCGTAGCCCCACTTTTACTCGTTTAATTATTTTATAAACTCTTTGGGGGAGATACATGCTCAACTACTTGTTTTTACTTTACACTTATATGATCTTAAATATATTTTGTTTCACTCTATGTGCGCGTAAGAAGATTATGCCCGAACTAAATTGATCACTATGTTATGAACACTATTATTTGAACCACTTTCCTTGATTTTGACCCCTTCGACATATATATTTGAGCTCTTTTAAATTGATTTGAATCCTTTAACATAGATTTGAACACTTTGGACTTGATATGAACCTTATGACATATAGTTAAACTCTTTTAACTTGTACAAGGACCCTTTTGATATATTTTAAACTTGTTTGACGTGATTTTGAACGCTTCGACTATCTTGAACCTTTTGATATTATTTGAGCTCTTTGTTGTTGAACTATTTTGAACTTTTGAACTCGACTTAAACACTTGAACTTAATTACGAACTTTTGAATGGAACCCTTGAACTTAAATACAAACTTATGACTTATTTAATGGGAGGTGGAAGTGTAGTTGATGGTGTAGCTCCTTGTTGAGGGTGTTGGTGTAGGAACCACTTATACTCGACTATTAGACATAGGTGGAATAGTAGATGTATCCTGTTGAATGGTGACAGAAAACATGGATACAACTTCCTTTTCTTCATTGGTCTTATTACCTTCAGCATCAGACGGTCTATCTACGAGGAATTGGTCCCCAAAGTTGAGGTCTTGTTCAAGGCTTTGATACGAAGGTAGGGTTTCTGTAGAGTTGTTTGTATCATCCATGTGTGTTTGGTCGTCAGTTCTTTGCTTGAGATTTTCCTGGAGATTTGGATAGACTTGTTTCACAAACTCATCTACGGCGAGTCCACTATCTTGAGTGACAGTCTCCGTTTCCTTGTTCCCTATGTCAAACCCTTCAATGTTACCAGATTCAGTAAGAATCTTTGTATGGACTTATGGTTCATTCATATTGACATTACCACCCTCGTTCTCCTGAATATCTAACTCAGTGACACTGGAATTGATATTGAGTTCAGGAGTTGGAGAACATTCCTCTTCAGCTCCACTTAACTCCTTGGCTGTAGATGTTTATGTACTTCGTTTCTGGAGTATAGATTTACTTATGGTCTTGGGAGCCGGAGAAGA
Organism: Chrysanthemum lavandulifolium; assembly: GCA_022545495.1. Lineage (NCBI taxonomy): Eukaryota > Viridiplantae > Streptophyta > Magnoliopsida > Asterales > Asteraceae > Chrysanthemum > Chrysanthemum lavandulifolium. The sequence continues at coordinate 4,134,834 of CM040242.1, read as the reverse complement.
AATATTCAACAATGTCAGAGCTAGCTGCTCATCTTCCTCTACACTTTTTCCTTTTCCTTTAACTTCTGGAAGGGAGTGAAGTAACCCAGAGTCTAGTTCATCAATGGTCACACCCTTCCTTGGTCATCTCGCCGACTCCTCTTGTTCCCGTATACTTGCTACAATGCCCTTTTGAAGGTTGATATCATCAACATCCTTAAGAGCAGGCTTGGTCCTTTGTTTCTTGGACCCACTTCCCTTTCCCGAACCACTTTTTCTCTTCTTCTTACTTAAAGTGAATGAATCAACGGTGGTAGATTTTTCTTGTCCTTTCTTGGGAAGAGCGGCATATGATGATTTGGATGACTTAGATGATGGTTTTGTTGATTTGTTTGGTGTTGCATTTGGTGATTCACCGACAATAGACTTGGTTGCTTTATCCAGATATTCTTGGAAGTACTTGGCATCGAGAATATCGTCTGTGATGAGAGAATCTGGAACCGCCTTGCCAAAATCTCCTGATTTGATCCTTTAGCAACAAATTTCAGATTTCCAAGAATATGCTCAGATGTGGCTAGATGAAGAGCAGATTCGCTCTTTGGATTAAACTTATGCTTGTCCTGAAGTTGTTTGATTATAAGTTTAGAAAACCTGATGCAAGAAATCACCCGCTTGTGCACTATTTTCTTGCCCTTGACATTTTTTGTTGTCTTAACTTTGTCAGTGATGAAGGTGTGAATCGATTGCATGAACTCCTCCCAGATTCGTTCAACATAGTCTATGTTAGCTTGATTCACCACTCCCCACAAGATTTGCAGAATTGGAGCCCTTGGTCTTTCGAACCCAGATGTTTTACCAGTGAGGCATAGGTTGAGGATGGTGGTGATTGCCCTCCATGGTTGAAACATTTCATTAGTGATAACTGCAGAAATCTTGTTGATGACAGACGGATATCCCAAGTCAGTGATAAACTTGATCAATTCATTGGTGGTTGGTGGAGGAGTGAAAGGGTGATTTGCATCTTCTGGTGTGATTTGAAGGGCTTCACGGATGGTGTCCTTGGTGAGTTCATACCAAGTTTCATCAAGTTGATAACTATACACTGCTGTGATTTTATCCCATTTGACCGTATCCCAAAACTGCTGAATGTAGATTGACGGGATTGTGGAGCATAACGTAAGAGCACCGAAGAAATTCGTGTTCTTCAGTATGTCCACTGCAATTTTGTAGATGGGGTTTGGTTGAGTTTTGTCCACGTCTATGAAGCAGTTGCTTTTCCCAATTGGCACCCAGTCAGCATACGGAAGAATCTCTTCATCAGTACGTGTGCGAGGTGGGACAGTAGCAGCTTGGTTAACCGATGCATTGATGTCAGCCATTGTATCTGTACAAATCACATGCATAAAGAAAGATATGTGCAAGATGATTATGTTAGATGAGAAATACAGCTTAGACGATAAGAGCATGTGAGATTGAACATCAAGGCATTGGGAATAATAAGGCATAAAGCACTTAATGAGATAAGACACACTCCCGGGATAATGTCACTTTGATCAACATTACAAGATATGCAAAACTTTGTTTTGATAACTTGTGATGATCAAGTCTCAAATGACAAATCTCAAGAGGTCAAATCGCATCATAGATAGGACATAGGGGACAAAACGCATCATGCAACCTTAAGAGAGAAAGCGCATAATGACAAAACACTGGCAAGAACAAAGCGCAGCTAATAAGTTATAATCATCAAAACGCAATAGGATAAATCGCATAGCCAATCAAATCGCAGTGAGAGCACAAATTGCACTAGCCAAATCGCAGTATGACAAAACGCATGCTGAACAAATCACACTAGGTCAAAACGCACTATAATGATAAAACGCAATATGTCAAAACGCACTAGGATAAAACGCACTAGGTCAAAACGCACTAGATCAAAATGCATAATAATGACAAAACGCAATGACCCAAGTAGCAAGTGACAAAACGCAGTCTAGTGTGACAAAACGCATTAAATAAAAAATATGGGCATGGTGGGTCCTACATTTTATAATAAAATGATATTTTATTGACAAAACACAAGACCTGAGTTTTGACACAAAACGCATAGAATTCAAAACAGACAAAACGCAGTTAAGAAAGTATGGTCAAGACACAACATTGAAAATTTTATCAAAATGTACCCAAGCATATTTTAACAAAACGCATACAAGCATGTCTTTAACAATACGCATCCAAGAACACTATCATGAAATCGCAGGCAAGAGCACATTTATCAAAACGCAGCCAAGAATTTTTCAAATCGCATCTAAGAACAATTCTATATAACCTTAGTTGAGTACAGTCTTATCAAGACGCAACCAGGAATTCTTTAATCAAAACGCATCTAAGAAATCTTACCAAAATGCAATCAAGCATATCTTTGCAAAACGCATTCAAGAAATCATTTATCAAATCAAATCCAAGAATATTGACCAAATCGCAACCAGGAATATTATATCCAACACAGAAACTCAACCAAGAACAATACCAAGTCGCAGGAAAGAACAATTCATCATCAATTTTAAAACCTTTATCCAAAACACAAATTCTAACACATGTATCAGTGGTTAACACAAGATAGCAAGAACAAGTTCATAACCACACTTTAACCATCACCAAAAATCACCACAAGGGTGCGACACACACAAAAAAAATATACAAGCATTCAAATCGCAGATTCAGGGCATACATTTCAAGGGGAGATAACAATCAATAAACTTAAAGGTGTAACAAGCAATTATAACGAATTTACAACCTAAAGCCAATAATCAAACTTAAAGGTATAACATACCTAATATGCGAAAAGTGGATCGGATATGAAACACCTAGACAATGCAATTAAGATCAATCATTAGACATATGATGGAATACATGTTATCTAATTAATGAATGAACTTTTAATTCTGCTTGTATCTAGACTTGAATCACACAACGAATCAAAGGGGATCAAATATGGAGTGAGTTTTGACAAAAAGTTGGAAAAGTGACTGGTCAAAATGCATTCCTTTTTATAACCCCACACATAATTTTAGGTAATTGGCAGAATTGGTCCCTATGAATGACAAAACGCAACAACTTTCACTTATAGGCATGTTTGGTCCTTCAAATCTTGACAAATCTCAATTACATAGTCACTATCTTTCATGTATGTTCAACTTTAGCCCCTTACTTTTCCAAAGGTGTACATATGTCTGATTAGGATTTAAAAGGTACAATTTTGAGGGGTCAATTAAGCCCTAAATTGATCACTTTTGTATCCGTTACTACTTAATTTCGTTCCTTTTCACTTTTTAGGTCTCTTGAAGGCAAATTGCTAGAATGACACTTATTCGGAAGAAAAGGCGCGAATATACGAAGAAAATGGCCAAAGTCAAGAATCGAGAAACTCAAGTCTTTGGGCCGAAGGGGCGGCGTCACGACTAATAGCGGCGCCGTCGCGACACGCCTTGAGATGACTCAGAGAGCAAATTGCTATTTTGCACATGACGACATCAGGTTTAAAAGAGTAGGGCGTCACTACTCAGACGGCGTAGATTTGGATCCCGACGGCGTCAGAGGTTGAAGCTGACGGCGTCACAAGCATTAGGTGATGCCGTCAAAGAGTTGACGTGGCCAAGACGAAAACCTAATGGCGGCTACCCGACGGCGTCACAATTAAATAGTGACATCGTCGCATATTGTAACTCCATATATAGAATTCGAATTTTCAGTATTTTAGAGAGGTATTTTGTGGAGTGAAACCTAAACCGAACCTAGGCTGTCTTGGGCAGTATCTTATGGTTCCATACCCTATTTTACAACAATATAAGTGATTCACTTCATTAATTCAATTATGTCTTCAATTGTTTGTGTGTATGCTTGCATGTTTTCCATGTCCGGCTAATTTACTTGTGTGTTTGCTTAGATCTATGAAACCTATGTATTGAATATTGATTGGTTGTCTCTTATCTTAATTGTGATTGACCTAGTATTGCGATAGGTCATTCGTTGTGTTTTTAATGCTTGAGTAATCTTTGTGAACATTAGTTTATAATCACCTAGAGTTATTGTAGTCTAAACATCCAAAGATAGCCTTAGAGTTAGCTTATTAATCCTAGAGATTTCGTAGGCGATAACCTTAAGGTAGTCTCAAAGAGTTAGGGAAAAACGCATACCCTACGACCTTAGAAGACACAACGTGTTAAGAATAAGGACGTGACAATTCAACCATCAATAGGATATAACTAGGGAGTAATAGCATCTAAGTAAATACATTTTTAATCATCATAAGAGCACACAACAATAGACATAGACTACACTAACCTTAGATTAGATAATTAGAATAGTGGAGTAATCGGTAGAAATACCACCTCCCAAATCCAATACCCCGAGATTTGTACCTTTCCATTTTCTAAAAATATAAAAAAGATAAAAAATAATCATCCTCAACCCCAACCTTAGCGTAGTAATTTCTCACTAGCATTCCTATTCCCCTATAGAACGATATCAATTCCCGAGGCTTAACCCAATACTACACTACAACGATTAGGTTCATTGCTTAGGGTGTTGAAAAACTTGCTCGACGAAAAGGAAGTTCCTTTGACCCCGAACGCGCGTTGTACGCGTATCAAGTTTTTGGCGCCGCTGCCGGGGAATAGAATAGCTAGTTATATTTCCACCTCGTTTAGGTTCCCTTGCTTGATTCCTATCAAGTAAGTTTTTTTTTTCATTTTTAGCTTCCTCATAGTCTATCCCTTTCTTTGTGACCTTTGTTCGTAACCCCATCACTTTTCATCATGGAAGGTGATAATCAACCACCACTCATCAACCCACCACCAAATGACCCGCCAAGAGGCCGTACTCTTGGTGAATACTCAAGACCAAGCCACCTAGGCTATAGAAACACCATTGAGCTTCCCGACCAAGCCCAAACTACGGCCTTTCAATCCGACACCATCCGGTTGGTGCAAAATGGATGTGCATTCCATGGACTTCGTTCCGAAGATCCTAATCAGCATCTTAAGGATTTCCTTAAAATCGTCGATTCCATCGACCTCGATGCTACTACTCGGGAGACCACGCGCTTGAGTTTCTTCCAATTCTCTCTACGGGACCAAGCTAGTAATTGGTTTGAGCGACTTCCCGCCGGCTCCATCTCAAGTCGGGATGATCTCACCTCTCGTTTCCTTGCTCAATTTTTCCTACCGGGAGAATTACTAAGCTTAGATGAGACATCTTGACATTCCAACAACTTCAAGGCGAGTCTCTCTACGAGGCATGGACCCGATTCAAAGACCTGCTCCATAGAGTCCCTCATCATGGCATTGATCTTTGGCTTCAAATCCAAATCTTCTATGACCACACCGACTTCATCACAAGGCAATCCATTGATCGAGCCACCGGTTGAAGGCTTAGCAACTCCAACACAGAAGAATCATGGGGTATTATAGAAGAGCTTGCCAATCAAAGCTATGAAAAATGGAGTGAGTCCCATGAAACCCCCATCAAGGTGATCAATGCCATATCGATTCCTCAAGAGTCTTCCATCATTGAAGAGCAAATGAGTGCTCTTGAGAGACGGATCGATTATATAATTGAGAGGCAAAGGAGAGCTCGTGAATGAATCCCTCGTGAAATGGTTAATTTCGCTAACTCCACCAACCACCCAACACCCTTCTCTGAATCCCCAGGTCGTGAGAAAATCTTAATTCCGAACGGCGCTTCCATTCTACTTCTCTAATACCACTCTCACTAAGCTTTAAGGAACACATTAGGGAGTACATGGCAGCCCATACGGAAAGATTAGCAAAATTTGAAGAGGAGGTTTATAGGCAAAGGGAGGAGATGCAGGCAAAGATGACGGAGATGATGAACTTGGTAAAAGAGTATACTAAGACAAAAGTTACCGAAAAGGTGCTAGTAAGAAGCAATGATTACCCTCCCTACTTCGTTTGTTAACGCCATTTCCATCGTACCTGATGAAGATTGAACAGTTGAGGAGAAGAAAACTAAGAAAAGCAAGAAGGAGGAGGCTGAAACCAATGATGAGCCCGAGACCATTGAGTACTACTTTAAGCATGAGATTAATAAAAAACCATTGTTAACCAAGTGAACAACTTTAGGTACAATGAGGTTCTTAGGAAAGCCCTAGAAGGAGAAATAACAGAAAAAGAGTATGACACAATGCCTATGGGACCTATGTATGAGCTGGTTCTAAAAAAACCAGTAACTAAAAAACGAGAAACCACGGGAACTTCGTGATACCATGTAGCATAGGTGAAATTGATAATATAAATGCCTTGGATGATCAAGGATCTGATGTGAACATAATGCCGCTATCAGTCTATAATAAGTTGACTAAGGAGAATCCGGCCAAGACCAATCATAGACTTTCCTTAGCAAATCACATATATGTCTACCCCATAGGAATAGCGGAGGATGTCTTAATAGAGGTGGCCAATATTGTCTATCCGGTTTACTTCGTGATTATAGACATTAAGGAAGACAAAATATGCCACTCATTCTTGGAACACCTTTTCTGACCACTTACAAAGCAACCATCAAATGCGGTGAGGGCATCATGATACTCAAAAGTGGCAAGGGATACTCTAGGATACTGATAACGCTACACGCGTCGTTCGGGGTCAAAGGAACTTCCTTTTCTTCGAGCAAGTTTTATAACACCCTAGGCAGTGAACCTAATCATTGTAGTGTAGTAATTAGGGTAAGCCACGGGTATTGATATCGTTCTCTAGGGGAATAGGAATGCTAGTGAGAAGTTACTATGCTAAGGTTGGGGTTGAGGAAGATTATTTTTTATCTTTTTATATTTTGAAGGAAAGGAAAGGTATGAATCTCGGGGTTTGGATTTGGGGGGTTGGTATTTCTACCGATTACTCTACTTATCTAATTATATAATCTAAGGTGTATGTAGTCTATGTCTAATTATTGTGTGCTTGTATAATAGTTTAAAGATGTGTTTACTTAGGTTTTACTACTCCTTAATTATCTCCTATTGGTGGTTGAATTGTCACGTCCTTATTCTTAGTTGCGTTGTGTGTCTAAAGTTGTAGGGTATGCGTTTCTCCCTAACTCTTTGAACTTACCAAAGGGTCTCGTCTACAAAACCCACTAGGGATAATAAACTCTTACTCTAAGGCACTCTTTGGATGGTTTAGCTTACAACCACTCAAGGAGTTATATTCTACGGTTCACAAAGATTTAATCAAGCATTAGGTACACAACGAATGACCTATCGAATTACTAGATCATTAATCAACTAAGATAAGAGACAACCAATCAATATTCAATAATTAAGTTTCATATTCCCTAAGCAAACACACAAGTAAATTAGCCGGACATGGAGAACATGCAAGCATACACACAAATAATCAAAGACATAATTGTATTAATGAATTAAAACACTTATCTTTGTGTAAGATAGGGTTTGGAACCTAAAATCTTGTACAAGACGACCTTGGTTCGGTTTAGGTTTTACTCCAAAAGACTACACACAAATCTTGAAAAATTCGGATTCTATATATAAGATTACACATGCGGCGGCGTCACCTTATTTTTGTGGCCGTCGTGTCGCCGTCATTAGGGTTTCGTCTTGGCGACGTTAGATTTCTTGACGGCGTCACCTTATGCTTGTGACGCCGTCCTCTTCGACTTTCGGCGCGTCTGGATTGCATCTAGGCCGTTTGAGTTCGACGGCCTACTCTTTTATAACTTGACGTAGTCACTTGAAAATAGGAGTTTTGGCTTTTGTCCGTCACAAAATCCTCCGACGGCGTCATAGATAAGCGATGGCGCCGTCACCTTATGTTTTCAATGACTTTGAGTGTCTTGATTTTGAATTTGGCCATTTTCTTCGTATATCCGCGCCTTTTCGTCCGAATAAGTGTCATTGCAGCATTTGCCTTTAAGAGACCTAAAAGTGAAAAAGAACGATATTAAGCAATAACGGATACAAAGTGATCAAATAAGAGCTTAAACGACCCTCAAAAGGTACTTTTAAAACCTTATCAAATATCCCTACACTTGGTATTTGCTTGTCCTCAAGCAAATGTGCTTTTAGAATTAATTTATAAGTTAGGGGTCATGAAGCATTGGTTTAAAATAGTCCACAACACATATAAGCCCATAAAAGTCATAACAAGCACGGAAATTACATACTAGCACCTCACATGGGGTGTTTGGATACTCACATCTCTCTCGGGTGTATATGAAATATAACAAATTGGAAATGGAAGATAAACACTCATTAACCGGTCCTAGTACATAGATTACCATAGGCTTGAGAATAGATCAAACCTCCATCGCTTTGGCGTAAGTACCTAGGAAAGACTATCAAAGAGGTCTTTAAAGGGTTGTAATGTTAGGCTTACGGTAGGGAAACAAAGGGTTTGGTGGGATAGGCTATTTAATGGTGGCAAGTCAAAAATCTCTATGTTAAATGCATACGAAGAATGGCGTTGCTAAGCCAAGACTCGAGACTCTAAACTCTAGATAACTGAAACAAACAAACATAAATTTAAATGATAGATGTAGGAAGGTAGCCGTTTTTTTTTTTTTTTTTTTTTCTATTTTTTTTTCTTTTTTTCTCTTTTTCGATTATTTTTTATTTTTTATTTTTGTATACGTTTACTCTACCATCCTCTATGGTAACATCAAATGATAGGGATTTATAGGCACATCCCTACACTTGAGTTTTATTACTCTAACACTAATTTGACCCGAATTGAAAAGATCAAAACACTTGGGGTACATTATTATGCAAACAAAGGAATTTGAATTTAACTTTCCTTCCGTCATTTCATAAACTTTAACTTTTCCCATGAATCCCAATCGTCCCAAAGCGTATATAAAGGATATGACTCGACTTAGCAACTCATGCAAGCAACGGATAATTGAACTAAGGGTTTAGGGTGATAACAATAATGCACTAAAGGTGAGTGCATACGAGGGTAGGCTAAAGCGATTTGGGTGTATATTTGGGGGTGGGTGTAAACAATGCTCTTCATTGATATTCGGAAAACCGAAACATCACGAGAACCGCGAAAAGGATAGGCTCGAGAGGTTAACTAGGGGTATCGTGTACTAAAGATGAGTACAACGCAAAGGGTGTGGGGAATTACTCAACCGATGTGGAAGAAGTAATTAAATTACGGGTATCAAACAAGGGTTATCCTAATGCCTCTTATCATTTAGTTATTCCTAACTACACAAGTGTAGTCTTACTTGCGATCTCGAATGCATCACAAAACAAGTTCTAGAATCTAATATACTACGGTTCATACTCTAAGCATTAAAGATGAATGCTTTAATTCCTACTAATCTAAGGCGATCCTCGCATTTGGGAGGAATTTAGGTGGTAAAGGGTTTTGTGCTAGTCATGCAACTTCCTATCCGTGAGGCGCTTTTGTTAAGACTAATGGCCCACTCCTATATGTCATGAAAAATTTCAAATTTGGTGCCAAAATTACCCTAACCGACATTTTCTCATGGTTTATTACACCAATACAATTGGACAAAGCAAATATTCAAGGATAAGCATAGTTTCAAAGTTCCGTTTATTTTCCTCCTACACTTAAACCGAACATTGTCCTCAATGTTCCCCGAAAATATCAAAGTTATGATAACGGAAGGTAATTAAAAGCGAAAGAAACTAGTACTCCCCGATTAGCTCGGTAGGATCCGTGTGTGAAGTAGTGGTTAAATCCTTTCCAAGAAGAATTTATGCGTGAAAAGCTCCTTCCAATCTTATGTAACTTCTTCTTGATAAATTAAACCTGCACACTTGAAGAAAATAAACGAAACCTTCGCGTAAAATCGATGGTAATAATATATATAAGACTCGATTTAAACTAGTATATAATGCTTGTGGAATGGATGTTTACAAAATTTCTGGAAAATTAAGACTTGGAAAATTCCAAAAATTTATAAGTAGCTCGAAAAGCGAGAAAAAATAATCGATTGTTTTACTCCTTCACGGCGCCGTCGGTTGCGATCTGACGCCGTCGGTTATCCCGACAAAAAGCGGTGCGATTTTACGGAAAAATTACGGAAAATTTACATCTTTAGAATCGGAAAATTTCGCAAAACATCCATTATTACTCGATACAAGCATTTAACTCGAACAAACACATATATCTTTTGATGAATTGTTATTCTCATGTTTACGTTTCTTTTGAAAGCGTGTGTAATCCTCCTACACTTATCCCTTATGTAAAATACCTTTATATGTAATTAAGGCGAGGTTAAAGACAAAATAAAGCATTTTACAAATTCAAACATGAGAATAAACAATTAATAAAAGATATCGACACCTAAATGAAAATGAAAAACAAATACACATGGGTTGCCTCCCGAAGCGCTTGTTTTGTTCGAGTCACGAGCGACTCTACCCTTATTTAACGGATAAAGGGGAGCTTTTCCCTACACTTAAGTTTAAGTGCGGGTGATAGTAGCGATACACACCCTTAGGGTGGAAATTTGCTACGTGAGGAGAGGGTGATGGGTGATTTATATGCTCAAAGGAGTGTGCTCCATTCATATAACCTTACCTAATTCTATTGGTGTAGCGGGTGAATCAAATCTCTCTCCTAAAAATGAATCATCTTCTATCAACTTCAAAAGATTCATAGTTAAGGATCCATCTTGACCTAATAAACCCGGTTTAAACCCATAATGTTTCTTGTTATCAACCATGAATGGGTGATATAAGTGTGTAAGGTCATGGGTTACTCCTATATTAGCTTCCACTCTCCATGGCCTAGAGTCTACCACCTTTATCAAGCAACTACCTGGACTATCTATTTTGATGGGTGGATTGGGGCCTAATTCAATTCCAAGATTCACATCTAAAGACGGAAAATTGGGTAAGGTTTTTTGTTGAGGCTCCGGTTCATCAAAATTAGGAACTTCCCTAGGACTAAGAGAGAGGTTATGACAACAAGGATGTGATTCCTTGGGGGGTTTCATCCTACTTACTGGAATTGGAGAGGGTATGGGTGTCATCCCAACATTTTCCGGTATCGCGTATACCTTTTCTACCTTTTTAGGTATATTGTTCTTTGCAATTTCTTCACGGATTTCCAGCATGAAGTTGTCAGCTAGGCCCAAGAAAGTGTCATGAGTTTTTCGCATTTGAGCTTCAAGGCATTTTATTTCCTTTTCTTGCTTGTGGACACATGTCAACATTATGTCCTCGAATTCATCTTGCCGGGACTTTCTTGGGAGCAAAAATTCCTTGACCGCATTCACATGCTTATCAGCATGAGTGGTTACTTCCATTAACGCCTTCACTTGGACCTCCATACTCATAATTTCTTGTGCTTGGGAAGTTGACCCGTTCTCTTGGACAACTGGAATTTCCCAACCTTCCTCTTCATATTGAGCTAGATCCTCAATAACCTCCCAGCATGCCTCAGCATTGAGGTTACTTAGCCTTCCACCGGCGGCATAATCAATGGTTCGTTGGAGGGAGAGACTGACATGATCATAGAAGAGTTGGACTTGAAGCCAGAGATCAATGCCATGATGAGGGACTTTATGAAGTAAGTCCTTGAATCAAGTCCATGCTTCGTAGAGAGATTCACCTAGATGTTGTTGGAACATCAAGATGTCATTCCTAAGCTTAGTGGTTCTCCCCGGTGGGAAAAAATGAGCAAGGAAGCGAGAGGTGAGATCATCCCAACTTGAGATGGAGCCGACGGGAATTCGCTCAAGCCAATTACTAGCTTGGTCCCGTAGAGAGAATTGGAAGAGACGCAGGCGCGTGGTCTCCCGAGTAGTAGTATCAAGGTCGATGGAAACGACAATTTTAAGGAAATCCCTTAGATGCTGATTTGGATCTCCGGAATGAAGTCCATGGAATGCACATCTGTTTTGCACCAACCGGATGGTGTCGGATCGTAGGGCCGTAGTTTGGGCTTGGTCGGGAAGCTCAATGGTGTTCCTATAGCCTAAGTGGCTTGGTCTCGAGTATTCACCAAGAGTACGGGCTCTTGGCGGGTCATTTGGTGGTGGGTTGATGAGTGGTGGTTGGTTATCACCTTCCATGATGAAAAGTGATGGTGTTACAAACAAAGGTCACGAAGAAGGGGGATAGACTAAGAGGAAGCTAAAAATGAGAAAAAATTTACTTGATAGGAATCAAGCAAAGAAACCTAAACGAGGTGGACTACTAACTAGCTATTCTATTCCCGACAGCGCGCCAAAACTTGATAACGCTACACGCGTCGTTCGGGGTCAAATGAACTTCCTTTTCTTCGAGCAAGTTTTATAACACCCTAGGCAGTGAACCTAATCGTTGTAGTGTAGTAATTAGGGTAAGCCATGGGTATTGATATCGTTCTCTAGGGGAATAGGAATGCTAGTGAGAAGTTACTACGCTAAGGTTGGGGTTGAGGAAGATTATTTTTTATCTTTTTATATTTTGAGGGAAAGGAAAGTTACGAATCTCGGGGTTTGGATTTGGGGGGTTGGTATTTCTACCGATTACTCTACTTATCTAATTATCTAATCTAAGGTGTATGTAGTCTATGTCTAATTATTGTGTGCTCGTATGATAATTTAAAGATGTGTTTACTTAGGTTTTACTACTCCTTAATTATCTCCTATTGGTGGTTGAATTGTCACGTCCTTATTCTTAGTTGCGTTGTGTGTCTAAAGTTGTAGGGTATGTGTCTCTCCCTAACTCTTTGAACTTACCAAAGGGTCTCGTCTACAAAACCCACTAGGGATAATAAACTCTTACTCTAAGGCACTCTTTGGATGGTTTAGCTTACAACTACTCAAGGAGTTATATTCTAAGGTTCACAAAGATTTAATCAAGCATTAAGTACACAACGAATGACCTATCGCATTACTAGATCATTAATCAACTAAGATAAGAGACAACCAATCAATATTCAATAATTAAGTTTCATATTCCCTAAGCAAACACATAAGTAAATTAGCCGGACATGGAGAACATGCAAGCATACACACAAATAATCAAAGACATAATTGTATTAATGAAGTAAAACACTTATCTTAATGTAAGATAGGGTTTGGAACCCTAAAATACTGTACAAGACAGCCTTGGTTCGGTTTAGGTTTTTACTCCAAAAGATTCTATATATAAGATTACACATGCAACGGCGTCACCTTATGTTTTGTGACGCCGTCGTGTCGCCGTGATTAGGGTTTCGTCTTGGCCACGTTAGACTTGCGACGGCGTCACCTTATGCTTGTGACGCCGTCCTCTTGACTTCGGCGCCGTGCGGATTGCATCTAGGCCGTCTGAGTTGCGACGACCTACTCTTTTATAACTTGAGTCATCACTTGAAAATAGGAGTTTTGGCTTCTGTCCCGTCACAAAATCCTCCGATGTTTTCAGCAGCTTTGAGTGTCTTGATTTTGACTTTGGCCATTTTCTTCATATATCCGCGCCTTTTCGTCCAAATAAGTGCCATTCCAGCATTTTGCCTTCAAGAGACCTAAAAAGTGAAAAGGAACGATATTAAGCAATAACGGATACAAAAGTGATAAAATAAGGGCTTAAACGACCCTTAAAAAGGTACCTTTTAAAACCTTATCAGATACCTATTGTTCCAAGGTATCCTTTAAAGATTACGGAGAAGATTACGGATGAGAATCCACAAGTACCTAACAATATGGTTAGGAAGAAAATTAACGATTGGGAAAAAGGGCTTAGAGATTTCATGGTTCAAGGACTACATGCAACATTGTGGAAGAGCGATAAAATGTTTGGAAATAATCCTACCTCAATACCACAAACTCAAAAGAACCTCAAGGAATTTTTAAAGGGAGAGAAAGTAAAAGCATTAAGAGGTAGAAACAAGCCAATATGGTTTGGGCCTTATATGGTGAAAGAAACTAATCTAAAGAATAAAACTGTTATCATAATAGACGACGTTGGGAAGGAATCCACGATTAGCATGCAACGTCTACAACCTTTTGATAAAGGATTAATGAAGAAAGAAGGTGACGTTAATGAAGTAACGTAGGGGCACGACTTCGAGTCTAGCTACAAGACTCATAAATAAAGAAAAGCGCTTCGTGAGAGGCAACCCATGCTTAATTGTTTGCTTGTTTGTGTATTGTATATCTTTTATTGATTGTTTATTCTCATGTTCCAATTTGTAAAAATGCTTTATTTTGTCTTTAACCTCGTCTTAATTACATATAAAGGTATTTTACAAAAGGGATAAGTGTCGGGAGGATTACACACGTTTTCAAAAAGAACGTGAACATGAGAATTACGATTATTAAAAAGATATACATGTGTGTTTGTTTGAGTCAAATGCTGGTATCGAGTCATAATGGATGTTTTGCAAATTTTTTTTTCAGATTTTAAAGATATAAATTTTCCGAATTTTTCCAAAATCGCACCCGGTTCTGCCGGGATAACTGACGGTCGGTCGCAACTGACGGCGTCGGGGAGAGTAAAGCGACTTACTAATTTTTCTCGTTTTACGAGCTACTTATAAATTTTAAAATTTTCGGTCTTAATTTTCCGAAAATCTATAAACATCCATTCCACAAGCATTATATCCTAGTTTAGTAGAGTCATATATATATATTGTTACTGCTGATTTTACGCGAAAGTTTCCTTTGTTTTCTTCAAGTGTGCTGGTTTTATTTATTAAGAAGAAGATACATAGGAGTTGGATGGAGCTTTTCACGTATACATTCTTCTTGAAGAAAGATTTAACCACTACTTCACACGGATCCTACGACCTAATCAGGGGAGTATTAGTTTTTTTCATTTTTAATTACCTTCCATTATCATAACTTTGATACTTTCGGGGAACATTGGGGAAAATGTTTAGTTTAAGTGTAGGGAGGGAAAATAAAACGGGAACTTTGAAACTATGCTTATCCTTGACTATTTGCCATGTCCAATTTTATTTGTGTAATAAACCATGAGAAATATCGGTTAGGGTAATTTTGGCACCATATTTAAAATTTTTCATGATATGTAGGAGTGGGCCATTAGTCTTAATAAAGCGTCTCATGGATAGGAAGTTATATGACTAGCACAAAACCCTTTACCACTTAAATTCTACCCAAAATGTGAGGATCGCCCTTAGATTTGTAGGAATTAAAGCATTCCCTTTAATGCTTCGAGTGTGTACCGGTAGTATAATAGATTCTAGAACTTGTTTTGTGATGCATTCCGAGATCGCTAGTGAGACTACACTTGTGTAGTTAGGAATAACTAATTGATAAGAGGCATTAGGATAACCCTTGTTTGATACATGTATTATAATTACTTCTTCCACATCGGTTGAGTAATTCCCCCACACCCTTGCGTTGTACTCATCTTTAGTACACGATACCCCTAGTTAACCCCTCAGAGCCTATCCTTTTCGCGGTTCTCATGATGTTTCGGTTTTCCGGAAAATGAAGAACATTGTTTACAATCCACCCCCAAATGTACACCCAAATCGCCTTAGCCTACCTTGTATGCACTCACTTTTAGTGCATTATTGTTATCATACTAAACCCTTAGTTCAATTATCTAGTTGCTTACATAAGTTTCTAAGTCGATTCATATCTTTTGTACACAGTTTAGGGACGATTGGGACTCATGGGAAATGTTAAATTTTATGAAATGACGGGAAGGAACGTTAAATTCAAATTCCCTTTATTTGCGTAATGATATACTCCAAGTGTCTTGATCTTTTCAATTCGGGTCAAATTAGTGTTAGAGTAATAAAAACTCAAGTGTATGGATGTGCCTATAAATCCCTATTATTTTGATGTTATCATAGAGGATGGTAGAGTAAAAGTGTATGAAAAAAAATCGAAAAAAATAGAAAAAAGAGAAAAAGCAAAAAAAAGTAGAGTGTTAAAAAAAAAGAAAAAGTGAAAAAAAAAACATACGGGCTACTATCCTACATCTATCTTTAAATTTATGTTTGTTTGTTTCAATTTATCTAGAGTTTAGAGTGTCGAGTCTTGGCTTAGCAACGCTACTCTTATCATGTTTGTAACATAAAGATTTTTGACTTGCCACCACTAAATCGCCTATCCCACCAAACCCTTTATTTCCCTACTTTAAGCCTAACGTTACAACCCTTTAAAAGACCTCTTGGATAGTTTTTCCTAGGTGCTTATGCCAAAGCGATGGAGGTTTGATCTAGTCTCAAGCCTATGGTAAACTATGTACTAGGACTGGTTAATGAGTGTTTATCTTCCATTTCCAACTTGATATATTTCATTTACACCCGAGAGATGAGAGTTTCCAAACACCACTTGTGAGGTGCTAGTATGTAATTTCCGTGCTTGTTATGACTTTTGCGGGGCTTATACGTGTTGTGAATTGCTCTAAACTAATACTTCATGACCCTAACTTATAAATTAATTGGCCAAAAGCACATTTGCTTGAGGACAAGCAAATACCAAGTGTAGGTATATTTGATAAGGATTTAAAAGGTACACTTTTGAGGGGTCATTTAAGCCCTTAATTGATCACTTTTGTATCCGTTACTACTTAATTTCGTTCCTTTTCACTTTTTAGGTCTCTTGAAGGCAAATTGCTGGAATGACACTTATTCGGACGAAAAGGCGCTAATATACGAAGAAAATGGCCAAAGTCAAGAATCGAGACACTCAAGTTGCTGGAACTGAAGGGGACGGTGTCATAGCTTAATAGCGACGCTGTCGCGACACACCTTGAGACGACTTAGAGAGCAAATTGCTATTATGCACATGACGGCATCAGGTTTAAAAGAGTAGGGCGTCACAACTCAGACGGTCTAGATTTGGATCCCGACGGCGTCAGAGGTTGAAGCCGACGACGTCACAAGCATACGGTGACGCCGTCACAGAGTTGACGTGGCCAAGATGAAAACCTAATGGCGGCGACCCGAAGGCGTCACAATTAAAAAGTGACGTCGTCGCATATTGTAACTCTATATATAGAATTCAAATTTTCGGTATTTTAGAGAGGTAGTTTTGTGGAGTAAAACCTAAACCGAACCTATGTTGTCTTGGGCAGTATCTTAGGGTTCCATACCCTATTTTACAACAAGATAAGTGATTTACTTCATTAACTCAATTATGTCTTCAATTGTTTGTGTGTATGCTTGCATGTTTTTCATGTCCGACTAATTTACTTGTGTGTTTGCTTAGATCTATGAAACCTAGATATTGAATATTGATTGGTTGTCTCTTATCTTAATTGTGATTGACCTAGTATTGCGATAGGTCATTCGTTGTGTTTTTAACGCTTGAGTAATCTTTGTGAACATTAGTTTTGATTGGTCTTGAAAACACGGTCAAGCTTAATCACACAAGCTAGCCACTTGTGAATGGCTAACCGTAATAAACTTAAAGCGCTCGAAACCAATACAATGAAGATCGAGAGAATGTAATGAATTCCGGTCGTTAAGTCCCACGGAGACTCAATGGTGTGTAAACACTTGATCGATGATAGAATGATCACTAAGGATAGTGATCGATAAAGATTTAGATTGAATTATTTAAGTGAGGAGAACTTGAGCACCTTTGGAATAAACTAAAGAAGGTAAAGAAAGACTATTAAACTACAATTAGCAATTCAATGAGAATCGGTGGATTCGAGAATCTAAAATTCTAAATCGACAAAAATGAAATAGAAATAAGCAACAACAAACAAATCGTGAGAATCTAAACTTCTACATCACAGAATCAAAATCAATTCAAAGAACTTCAAACAGATCGGTAGAAGCATATCAGTGAGAACCCAAAATCTCAGTGTCGTGAGAATCAAGAAAATACACTTGATGAGATTCAAATGCACTTCAACAGAATCACGGATAAGTTGACTAATGTGAATTTAGAATCCAATCTACTTATCGATTATGTTATATTAACCTAAAATAAAATGAGATTAAGCTAATTTAACAAGTTTTAAACTAATGTGCTGAGATTGACAAACTAAAACCTTAAAAGTTAACAACTAAGTGAGATTAAAGAGATTTTGACTATTTTAACAAACAAGCATTGATTTTCTTTGTTTATATGATCTATATGGTACTTAAGTAACACAAAACAATAACTAGCAACAACTTAAACACTCTCTAAAACAGTAATCAAGGCAAATCCAAACACCCTTTAAATTAACTGTTTTTTTTGGGTAAAGGGGAGTAATCATGCACCCTGGTAAATATATTAACCAAATAAACGTTTAAGTACAATGGATATGAGTGAAATCCCATATCTCAGCCCGTTACATAGGCATAAAGCTTACATAACAAGACACTTCCTATTCTCTAAACAAGAAAACAAACCACTACTCAAATGATAACATATGACACAACAACATAAAATTACTTCCTAGGACCTTGAAACTTTGTGCCATACATGGCATTAAAGGAATCAAATTCCTGGAAGATCACGAACTGTTTCGCATAGTCATCGAAGTCATAGTCATCATACTCATCTTCAAACTCTTGGCCACCACCAAAAATATTTGCGAGACTCATCAAATGGGTTAGCAACAACCTCATCTTCGTAATCGACACCTCAATCTCTCCCACTTTAGAAAAGGGTTAACTCTCTTAGTAGAAGAGGTAGGCGGAATAGGTTGACCATCATCATCCACAAGAGTAGCTTTCCATCAATAATTAGCTTTTCAAGCTTACCAATTTTCACGACTATGGGAGTAGAACCAACATCCATTGTTCCCATTGAATCACTCACAAGCTTGGCGTGAAGAAGTCCCATTCATAGGAGGCTTAGGCGCCTCACCAATATCAATCGAGAGTCCGTCCCGAGATCCATCAATACCGCTTCCTTAGTAGTACCGAAGACTTCCAGTCTTGACCTTGTTAGTAGAAGAATCGGCCACGTGCTTGGGATGCCCAAATCATCTTCCACCTCAAGAGTCCCAAAAGAGTTAGGCGTAGTAATCGGTGTATCTTTAGCATTACCACTAGCATTTGCGGTGTCTTCGTCTTTGCAACATATACCTGCTTCCTAGGTGCAAATCTAGGACCCTTACCCATATTAATACCACCAGTCATCTTCGTACCTTTAGGTTTGGCTTTCCGATTCTGCACCACCTTAAAGCCATCATCAGGTTCATCCTCATTAGAGGTGGGGGGAACATCATTATTATCCTTAATACACTTAGGACAACAAGCAGTATCATGCCCAAACACTTTACATAACGCACAGTGTGGCGGCTTCCATTCATATTCCACTTTTATACTTGCCGTAATAAAGCCACTATCATCCTTATTAGGGATCGCCATAGTCACCACATGTTTAAGCTCAAATTCAGACGATAATTCCACAAGAGCACGTGCAAAACTAATGCGACCCCATGAATCAACACACATGGAACTAGTAAAAGCATCTAACATAATCGGCTTACCCACTTGAGTAGCAATTAAGCTCAACTCATCTTCCGAATATGCAAGTAATGGCACATTATGCAATTTAATCCAAACGGGAACTCTAGTTACCTCACTTTTAGACAATAGCACATCAGGAGTCCATTTAGTGAGAATGAGAGGACAATAGCGAATAATCCAAGGGCCTCGTTGAAGAACATTCTCAACACCCTCTTTAGAATCGAATTTAAAGAGGAAAACACCATCATCATTCTTCATTAGTTTCGAAAACCAAACTTACCCCACGTGTTGGAGCGTAATTCTTAACCGGTGAAAAGCAACATTCTTGCCAACAAAGAAGCCAACAAGTGTATTTTCATACCGGTTGAATACACCCTCCATAGCAGCCTTCGGAAGCACCGTATCATGATTATCAATGCGCGTCTCATTCACCAAGGGACGAAAATTAACTTTCCTTGAGACACGTTCCGGGATTAAAACATTAGCAAATGACCTTATATCGTTACTTTCACTACCAATCTCTTTCGGACCAGAGGTAGAAGCATTCACCACGTTCTTGGGTGTAGACACGTTAGGACCAGAATTTGTCTTATTGCTCGAATTGAATCCACCCACAAACGTAGAACTATAACTTGTATTACCCCAAATAGAATCTGAATGAATATCATGCGTGTTAGATTCTAATACGACACCATCAAGCTGGTTCCCATCTTTAACGCTGGGGTTAATCCTAGCAGCTTGACGCGGTTCAGTAGCAGACGCATTGGAATCTCCATGTTCACCATTAAGCCTTTTCATCCTAGCTTCCAACGCTAATGTCAACTTGATCGGCCAAGTTGATGTCGGGTTTGTAGCTTTCACCAAGAGCTACACTTATTCGACGAGCCATCCTTGTTGAAAACCCTTTCTCCATCATACGAAACCCTAAAACAATCAAACAACGACCAATAACAACCTTAAATCGACCTAGAAAGCCCTGGCGAAAGTTAGGGTTTAAAGCGAACCCACCACCAATCAACCGACCTCCATATTCAAGAGCATAATCGAAGATATAAGCGTCGGTAGACCCTTGAATGATTAAAGCGACACAAAGAATCAACAATAGAGCACAAACAATTGAAAACCCAAAAACCCTAACTATCGAATGAATAAAACCCTAACGAATTAAACTAAAGACGATCTGATAATATTTGTAATCAGAAACGTATTAGAAAATAACGGATTAGGGTAATAAGGAGGAACGATTAGAAAAAAATAAGGGTTTCGGTTTTCTTGAAAATCGCCTAGGAGAAAGTCGACTTAGGGTTTTCTGCCCTTACAGCAATGGTTTATTTATGCATTCCTTTAAATTAACTGTTTTGAAGCTTTTCAAAGACTTTCAAAGATCAAAAGCATGATACTGATTACAGACCTTATAATATCATTTATCAAGACTAAATAAACATAAAACAACAGCCATAACAACATAAAACTAAGAAATGATGATGATGCTATTTTAACTGTTAAACTAAGATTTTTATAAACTACAAATTTAAAAGAACAACCAACTGATTTTAATTCTTAACTATAACTAATGAACATAAAGAACCAGAAATTCAAACTAATGAACACTTGTACAGTAAAATGCCAAAATGGATCAAAATGCTTACAAATAGCTATCCAACTGAAAACTGAGAACCAAAGTCACAAGACCACTCCTATAGGCTTACCACTAAGCCACTAACACAAGGCCATCCAAAATCTACCCTGCTCCAGCTGTGAACACCATTTCCAATGGATTTTTGAATTTTCAACTATTTATTTGGTATTTTTGGTGATTTTTCCTCTTTGATGCTAAACTGAATTTTATGATATCTAATAGCTTTTAGAAGCTATCTAGGAGCTTACATGAGCTATTTAAGTCCAAACAACAACCAAAAACAACATTTGAATCATATGAGATTTTTTTGAACATGAAATTGCATAAACTGGAAATATGATTAAGACTTGAAATTGATACTTGAAAAAGTTTAACAATACACTGAAAATGCTAGAAACAGTACTTGAAAGACTTAAATAACACTGGAAATTAAAAAATTTAAAAACGACATAAACTAAACTAAGTTAAGCTAGATATCCTCCCACATTGCTTCCCATCTCTTTTTTATAGACTTTAGTGACTTCTTGCTGACCTCTGAATGAATCCCACTTCATCTGAGCCATTGGATTTCTCAGAATCATCATAACCATCCAAGCGTAATTTTTGGCTCCAAAAGTCTCTTAGCAGGTTTTTTTATTAATGGAGTGGTTTGAAGTAATTAAAGATCTTTGGGTGCTAGTGGAAGTGGAGGGGGACAAGGTAAGGTGAGGGTGAGGTGAGACAAGTGGTGTGTTGAAAAAGATGAAATACCAGCTCTGGTTTTGGATATTCAGGCATTGAGAGGGAGATGAACAGAGGCTGGGTTTGACTTATTTGACCGGTGGTATTATAAGTGGGAGGGTTCACAATTGGTTATGACTGGGGTAAAAATGTATATTGGCCTAGCTCAAGGGTCAAGCATGGAGGGGTCAAGGGTCAAGTTGGGATTGGGCTTGTGAGATGGGCCAGCTGGTATTGGACTTGGATTGGGGCTTTGATATTAAAATGTGTCCGTTTGGTTTAGTAGTATACAAGGACCAATTTTGCAAATTCTTCAAACTTGAGGGACTGAACATGACAACTTCCCAAACTTATCACAAGGACCAAACTTGACAAACATTGATAGTACAAGGACCCTTTTTGCATAAAATTCCTTTTTTATAAGTCCAGGACTAATTTTGACATTTTCAAAGTTTAGGGACCTTTTACGCCATTTGACCAAAGAATCATTCAAGGACCAATTTTAACAACTTAGAATATTTCAGGGACCTTGAATGATAAAATTCCACATTTTTGGATTCGGGGACTAGATTTGACAACTTTTAAAACTTGGGGGACTAAAGCGCCAATTTTGCAAACTTGATACATTTTCATCGATTTTGATCTTTTTGCATTTAAAACACATAAAACACTGATTTGTGATATTTTCATCATTTTGATGCATTTTTGAGTGTTTTCAGATGATTTTGCAGTTTAGATTGTACAAAAATGATGAGTATTTAGACACTCATCAAGTTTATAATCACCTAGAGTTATTGTAGTCTAAACATCCAAAGATAGCCTTAGATTAATTTTATGAATCCTAGAAATTTCGTAGGCGATAACCTTAAGGTAGTCTCAAAGAGTTAGGGAAAAACGCATACCCTACGACCTTAGAAGACACAACGCGTTAAGAATAAGGACGTGACAATTCAACCATCAATAGGATATAACTAGGGAGTAATAGCATCTAAGTAAATACATTTTTAATCATCATAAGAGCACACAACAATAGACATAGGCTACACTCACCTTATATTAGATAATTAGATTAGTAGAGTAATCGGTAGAAATACCACCTCCCAAATCCAATACCCCGAGATTTGTACCTTTCCATTTTTTAAAAAATATAAAAAAGATAAAAAATAATCTTCCTCAACCCCAACCTTATCGTAGTAATTTCTCACTAGCATTCATATTCCCCTAGAGAACGATATCAATTCCCTAGGCTTACCCTAATACTACACTACAACGATTAGGTTCACTGCCTAGGGTGTTGAAAAACTTGCTCGACGAAAAGGAAGATCCTTTGACCCCGAACGCGCGTTGTACACGTATCAATGTCATGTTACATTCAGATTGGGTTC
Organism: Chrysanthemum lavandulifolium; assembly: GCA_022545495.1. NCBI lineage: Eukaryota > Viridiplantae > Streptophyta > Magnoliopsida > Asterales > Asteraceae > Chrysanthemum > Chrysanthemum lavandulifolium. The sequence goes on along the minus strand of CM040242.1, from coordinate 4,111,732 downwards.
TTACTAATTATTTTGTGAACATTTAGATATATGAGATACACAAGAAAGCATATCAGGATAAAGAATGACATGACTACAATTATACGAATATATAGGAAACAATTATCATATAGCAATCAAGATCATAAATATAACACATAATCAGCATATGAGACCATATCAGACTAAATGCAAGATTGATACCCCATCATGTATGAAAGCCGGGATAGAATTCAATACGATGAAGCAGCTTGACTGATAAACATAAACTTTGAACATTACTCTCTCCCTCAATCAATGACTCAATTTTAATTAAGCATGAGTAGTCATTGATTGAATATGAAAATTTTATGCACACTTGAATCCAATTGAATAAAAGTATTTATATAGGCATGTTTTGAAAAAACACATATGAACTTCTGCTCAAACTTCATCTAAAGACCCGTGTCATTATTGAATGACATTTCTAGGATCGTAGATGTTATCGATACTAGAAGACATGCCTTTGAGACTATTTTTGGAATTTTCTGATTTTTCAAATTTTTATCGGTTTTTGTTGGTTTTATAATTTTGTATTTTGGTTTTTGATTTGTAAAATATTTACAAAGAATAAGATATTAACAATGTGGAAAAATGTATAGAGTACCGGTATTGGAAATACTCTTAAATGAGGTGTTTTAAAGAACGAGTCCTGAGCCGAGGTGATCAGGAATCATAGTACATGCTCATCAATTTTGACATTCCGGAGCTCCTGAACCGAAGGCTTATGTTCCTTAGGCACCCAGACCATAAGTCTTTTCTTGATAGAATTGATCAATATACTTGAAAATGAGTGAGGAACACGTGCACTAACATCACAAGTATGTTTGCATTTATGGGGGTAAGCTGCAACTGTATCCAGAATTTTGGGAATTCTACAATCAACCTTAGTGATGCCATTGGTGGTCAATTTTCTGGTAGGAATACATATGAGTCCAACATTCTTAAAAATTCTACCATTTGGTATCCACTTAAGGCAAGATCTATGAGTGTTTGACTTGTTAGGCACAGTGGAAGATGTAACCTTATTCCTATTCCTAGTTTTTGATGCTTTATCATTAAGTGTTTTCTTAGGAGAGGGATTAGCATTTTGAGACTTCTTTAGTGTACTAGAAGACTTTTTCACATTCCCAGTCTTAGAATATTGAGCCTTAGCCTGAGCATTATCTTTCATTTTCTTAGGATTAGCTAGTGAAGTGACTGGTTTTAACAAAACTTCTATCTCATCAACTTGGGAGGCAAACCTTGTTTTTAAAGATTTTGGTCTTTCGCATATAAATGCAGTAGGTTCTCTAACAACAGACCGATCTCTATTGGGATGTGAAACTGGCTTCCCCAAGGTTGATGGTTTTGTAAACTTAGTGTTCACATTTTTCCCAACAGTTTTCCTAAACTCATTCTTTAAGGCAACTATTGCGAAAATCTTATCCTGAAGTTGTGCTTTGAGTTCATCAGTTTTGGCTATCAAAGAGTTTGTTTGTTCTAAGAACTTAGTACTAGCTTCTTTGACTGGGTCACTTAGGTCTATGTGATGCCTTTTCAAAGTCTCATTATCCTTAAGTAATCTAGCCACACAAAGTTCCAATTTGATGTTTCTTGATTTAATTACATCGATGTCATGTTTAGCCTTGACTATATTACTTTTCTTATTCATGACATAAATATGTTTCTTCAGATTAATGATTGTTGAGTCTTTGTCTTGAAGCTAAGCTTTCAAAGTGTTAATTTAAAAAAATTCACGAAATTCAGGAAGTTCCGGGTTCTTACATGGTTTGTTAAATTGAACACTTTCTTCTTTACTTTGTATCGTAATTTCGAGTGAAATGCAATGTTTTTCAATTTGTAAAAATTTGTTTGAAAGTTCATCATAAATTTTCTTATCAACCACATCATTTGTTTTGAACCACTTTATTACAGACTCAGCCTTAGTCACAGAACATTTATCAAAGTCATGTTCAGTATCGTGATCAGTTTGTACAAGTATATTGGCAGATGCATCATGTTGAACAATTATGAATACCTTGGCATGTGACACTGTTCATTTATAGATCTGACAGCTGCATCCACCACTTATTTGATAGGAGCCACCGAACAGCTGGTCGTATCAATTTTCTCTGTCTCTGATCCTCTGACTTCAGCAACCCTTGATCCTTTAACTGAAGCATTACCCGACTCAACACTACTATCTCTCGATTGCACCCGACACTCATTCACCTCGTCATCATTTTGTGCACTTTCCTCAATATAATTCTTAACATTATCCATGAGTTGGATAAATGTTTCTCTGAACACATTTGCTTCCATCCCAGTGTGATTCTTGAAGCACTTTTCAGTCATATGGTCATCATAATCCAAAGTGTATTCACCATTGAAGAATGACTAAAATTGTTTGTTGATCACCCGAAGTGCAGCTTTAGAATCGACTTCTTGAACCTTTTCTCTGTCAAGTTGTTGTTCTAATTGATCTAAGTTCAAGAACAATGTGCCCGTGAAAGTTGATAATTCTTTACGGAAAAGTGCATTAAATGCTCGTTCGATTCCCATTGTGTATCTATCTTCAATTAGAAGTAACGTGAGGTGTGAATGAAGTTGTCGAAATGGTTCAACGCAACTCTCTTTTGCAAGAACATGCTGTGACTGGTGTACTTCTCTCTCTTCTGAATCCGAACACGAAGATCTCACATTATCATTGGTTGGTTCAATCACGTTTGAATCAAAGTACAGGTCGCAGTGATACAAAATGCAACACTTGACAACTTGCAGATAAACCAAAACGCAGTGACAAATCGCAAGTCTTTGACAAATGCAGGAATCACAAGTCGCAGTGACAAATCGCAGACTATCCAAAATGCAGCAATCAAATCGCAGTCAACTCAAATCGCAACCTGTCAAAATGCAAGATACCAAAATGCAGAGACACAAAACGCAACACTTGACAAAACGCAGGTACAAATCGCAAGTCACTTTCAACAATACACGTACTATTGTCCTTTTCCTAACAAATCGCAGCCAGATATTATTATAATAATCAAACCGCTAATTCAACCTTGACCAAAGCGCAGCTTCGCTACGACAAAACGCACCCAAGTACCACCAAAACGCATCCAAGAAATCTATCCGTGAGTCAAATCGCAGTCAAGAACAAAGTGACTTTTTCACCTAAAACCACCTAAAATTCACCCTTTTGAACATTTTTGCTTGGTTTCTTTTGCACAACTTGATCCTAGAATGTTATTGTTAATACAAATAAAATATTTATGATCTTGTAAAAACGTTTATGATCTTCACCTAAAACCACCTAAAAACGTTTATTTATATTTTATGATCTTCTAATGTTTTGTCGATAACAAACGTAAAATCATTTTAACGAAACAAATAAAATACGTAAATGGTTTGAGCCAATAGTTTACTAACACACTTACATTTTTATATCAAACAGTAAACAAGTAGTATTGTTTACATCTTATATAAATGCATATGTATAACAACTAGTGTTTACATAATATGAAAATGTGCATACTTATAAAAAGGGAAATGCAATGGGTAAAAATCTAAGTCCTTAACCCATTGACTAGATACATTGAATAATGTAATGTTTAAAAACCAAAGTCCATGACCCATACCCATGAAGCTTGATCCATAAACCATGACCCACTGTAGGACATCATGCATGAAGTCATGTTGGGTATTATCCATGACCCATGACCCAATTTCTAGATACATTGCATCTTGTATAACCCATGGTTCATAACCCATAACCCATAGCCCGATTTGCAACCCAAAATCCGGACTTAAGCTGACCTAGCTACCGGATCCCTTGAGTTGCACTAGCCGGATCCCTCTGGGGAGGGATCTGTGGGAACCGGAGAACAATAGTTATTTTTGCCTATAAATTGTGAGCCATTTCCTCATTGTTACTCATCCCTTTTACACATACTCTCTCTTAGTATTGTAAACTCTCTAACCTCAGATCCAAAGGATCTTTCTATGTAGTTTTGTGTTTGTGTGATTCTATAGGTTCCTCTTAAAGGCGAGATCACCACCTCTTGATGACGAGCAAGCTCAAGGTCATGAGTCGCTAAGCTTCGTCATCATCAAGACCACTGAAGTGTCTCTTGTTGATAGTTCTTTCTCCCTCTATAAAAGTGTCGTGTTGAAGGCATTAGTGAAAGGTGCCGAAGGTCCGTGTTGAAGGCATTAGTGATAGGTGTTGAAAGTCCGTGTTGAAGGAATTAGTGAAAGGTGCAGAAAGTCCGTGTTGAAGGCATTAGTGATAGGTGCCGAAAGTCCGTGTTGAAGGCATTAGTGAAAGGTTCCGAAAGTCCGTGTTGAAGGCATTAGTGAAAGGTGTAGAAAGTCCGTGTTGAAGGCATTAGTGAAAGGTGTTGAAGGTCCGTGTCAAAGGCATTAGTGAAAGATGCCAAAGGTCCGTGTCAAAGGCATTAGTGAAAGGTGCCAAGGGTATACATTCGATATGGTGCATCGATGTACAAGATAGTTAGTTTGGGTTAAAGGATATTGATAGAATGATATCCTTTATGATGTTGTAATAAAGAGTGTGTATCATATGGGATTAGTTGTATAATGTTAGGTAGTAGTTCCTCTTTTGTAATGGAACTCGGTATCTAGCCTTGTACCGGATAGAGTGTAGGCGACGTTGTGATAGGTTTGGTTCTACCTTGTGGAAGAACCCGGTATCTAGCCTTGTACGGATAAAGTGTAGGCGACGTTGTGATAGGTTTGGTTCTACCTCGTGGAAGAACCCGGTGTCTAGCCTTGTACCGGATAAAGAGTAGGCGACATTGTGAAGGCTTCTCCGCCACATTAAGGAGCTTGTGTTGTGTAGTGCTTACGAAATCTCGAGTGGAGAACTCGGGGAGTGGAGTAGGGCAAGGAAGGTGTTCTTGTAGTCGAACCACTATAAATACTCGTGTTGTGGTTTTGTGTTTCTATCATCATCCAACACATACATTAAATAGATTGACATAAGTTGATCTAAATATATTAAAACGAAGTTTTAATCGATAAAACTATTCAACCCCCCCCCCTTCTAGTTTTCTACAGTTATAACTATCCTAAAAACACTTACTTTAACACCACAAACGTGAGAATTAAATGAAGCCACATATGAGACCAAAAACCTTCCAAAACCAACTTTTCAATCTAAAACAACCAAGATAAACGCACATACAACCTAGCTAATCAAACGATGGGCTCTGATAACAATTGTAAGATTATTGATATCATAACACCACTAAAGATTAAAGCTTGGTTCGTGTGTTTCTAGAGAGATAAAGAGAGAGAGTGGGATGTTTAGAGAGAGAAACAAAAATTGTACAATTAGATTAGTTTGAACATCCAACCCTCTCCCTTGTGGGGAGAGGGCTGTTTATACATCATTTATACGCCCTCCTTCAGGCTGTGGATCAAGCATACAGTAGGTAAAGACCCGTCCTTCTTTCACGGTGTTACTTACACTAATGTAAACTTACTAAATAACGTTAAGTCTACAAGATAACTTATGCTAGACTATAGTTGGGGTGACCGACACTTCTATATGGATTTACTAAATCCTAATAGTAGTGCTGCAATCGTGCATGGATCATTCCATGCATCTTGAGGGACCAAAGGAAGCACATCATGTCATTCATTGTCTCTTAGTTGGATGTCCACCACGTAGACCATCCTAGGAACATGGATGAACTCCTAAGGAGGACACAGAATCCTAGGGCCATCCCTATAAATAGAAGGTCTATTTCAACGAATGAACCAACTCAATTCAACTTCAACACACACACCCCCCCAACCCACACACACAAACACACATACACACACCGAGTGAATTCTCACAATTCACTTCAGCTACTCCAGAAGTGTTACCCCAGTTCGTGACTCGGTCACACTTAGGGGTCCTTACCGAACGTGAGAAACCTAACCAGATAGCCTCCTCAACTCTTCAATACGTACCTTACGTAAACAAATTCCTTGCTTTAACTTGATAAGGATTAATGACTTGTGGAGAATTCTTCAAGATAAAGAAAGTGACATCCCACCTTCTGCTCTAGCTATGATATATATGACATGGAGGGAGTGATACTCCCTAGGATGAATTTTTTTAAGCCACATGGGCTTTTTAGTCATTTTCCACTAATTTGCCAACTTGTCACATATAATCATTGTGATGAAACTGAATTACAATACATATCTTGGCTTGTTATCTCATGTTTCATGTTAAGACGTAACTAACTTCATTATTAACTCCGATAAAATGAGACTTTTCTAATTATTTCTATATAATAATAGCCATATTCAATTATATAAAGATAAATCCTATTTTCTATAAATTTCGAGATGTTACGGGCATGATAGTTCGATTTATTGCACAATCAATTAGTTTAGATGTTACCGCTTACCCAAAGCTAATCTGTTTGTTTTCCAAAGTGATACATATTTGTTATTTGGGATTGTCTAACAAGTGTTCTAATAGGATTTATTTGTTTGCATTAATTCATTTAGGACTCTTCTTTTAAATTAAAAAATGCATTTAATACCCATTTATTGAATTTATAAATTATCTTAATTAACTGGGATTTTTAATTTAATAAGTACATTTTTACTTTATTTAATAATCTAAAATAATAACTTGAAAGTATTAATTAGACAATTTCCGTGGCATGCATGCACACTTTTAACTACGAGAACAATATATTTGAGTAGAAAGCGTAATAAATATCAGGAGTAACTTAGTTTATGATTTAGTATTTACCGAATCTTGTATATCATGTCATGTTAAGATTAAGTTTGATACCTTATTATGTTTACCATATACTGTATAATGTTTACATTGGTTTGATATATCTGTATATAGTCAAATATTTCAAACAATTTAGCTAGAATTAACGGTTAAAATGAGATGCTGTTGTTACACGATTCTTCACGGGCCATGTTATACAAACTCTTCACTCTATAAGTTAATCGTACAAACTGCGAAACACATAATATAACATCACAACGCATATAATACAACCTTCTGATACATGTCACCGTAGCAAACCCCCTTATCCCTATAGTCTGCCCTTCTTTATTTCAACATGCGAGTAGTACGTCGAGGCACTTTATGTTGACATGCTTGCTGTGTTAACCTTGATTGGTACTAGGTTTGTGTGGGACCATATTAAATGAAGCGACGACTGATATTGAGTCGTTAAAATGTTAGACGTGTGGTCCATAAAGTGTTACTACTAGATTCTTTAATAAATTGTTAGGAAATTTTAGGCCATGTTATGCATGGCCCTCATGTCGGTCAAATTTTCGAATCCAAAGGAGTCATTTGATGTAAAGAAAATTAATTGCACTGTGGATTTCTCTTAATTTAACAGTGTGTTTGGCAAGCATCAAATAATTTTATCTGTTTTTTTCGAATGCGTATTTTTAAATGTTTTATGAAATATCATTTAAAAGTGTTGAGCATCTAATAGTTATTTTACATATTATATTTACAACTACAGCAACGTTACTGCACGCCAGAGGTGTTAACGAGTCGAGATTTTAACGAGCTATTCGAGTTCGAGCTTGATAATTTACGAGCTTGAGCCAAGCTCAAACAAAATGTAGAGCTCATTTCACGAGCCAAGCTTTTAAAACTTGTATTTAGCTCGGCTCGTTCGAAAGCTCGTTTAGTTATTCGATTCGAACGAGCCAAACGAGCTACTCGAGCTCAACGATCCGAACGATCTAAATATGTACTTTCAAAGTATTTTGATTATACATTTTTAATTACTACTCCCTCCATCCTATAATAATTGTCCACTTTGACTTTTTTGAGTCTTTGTTGATCAACTTTGACTATTAATATATTTATTTGTGTTATATAATACTTGATGAAAATTATACCAAATGAAAATACATTTAAAACTCAATCTATTCATATATTTTTCATCAAGTATTATATTATATAAATAAAAATATTTATAGTTAAAGTTGAATACAAAAGACATAATAATGTCAAAGTGGACAATTATTATGGGACGGAGGTAGCATTATTATTATAGGTTAAACTTAAAACCAAAGCTTACAATATGTTAATCTTCAATTACATCAAATATCTACACTTTAGTTTATATATAAAGAGCAAGGATCAAATGAGAAGTAAAATTAGAATAAGAAGAGTGAGAAGAAACCACAGCCGCATATTTGAGATGCATCTAAAGAAATAGATGCATCTCCCCCTAAATTTATTCTCCTTATTTGAAATGTGATAAGGTTTTAAAAGGTACCATTTGAGGGTTGTTTAAGTCCTTATTTGATTACTTTTGTATCCGTTATTGCTTAATATCGTTCCTTTTCACTTTTTAGGTCTCGTGAAGGCAAAATCTTGGAATGGCACTTATTTGGACCTAAAAGGCGAATATATGAAGAAAATGGCCAAAGTCGAAATCGAGACACTCACGATTCTTTGAAAGTCGGCGCGACGGCGTCAAAAGCTATTGACGCCGTCCCAAAATTATTGTGACGGCCGAACCCAAAACTCGTGTTTTCAGAGGCGGCGTCTAGTTGTGAAAGAGTAGGCCGTCGCTACTCGGGCGGCCTAGATGCAATCCGCACGACGTCGGAAGCTCAAGAGACGGCGTCACGGACATAAGGTGACGCCGTCGCAAGGTTAACGTGGCCAAGACGAAACCCCAATGGCGGCGACACGGCGGCGTCACTAAACATAAGGTGGCATCGCAATTGTAATCTTATATATAGAATCCGAATTTTTCGGTCTTTGTGTGGAGAGTCTTTGGGTAAAACCTAAACCGAACCTAAGGTGTCTTGTACAAGATTTTAGGGTTTTAAACCTATCTTACACCAAGATAAGTCTTTACTTCATTAATTCAATTATGTCTTTGATTATTTGTGTGTATGCTTGCATGTTCTCCATGTCCGGCTAATTTATTTGTGTGCTTGCTTAGAAGTATGAAACTTAGTTATTAAATATTGATTGGTTGTTTCTTATCTTAGTTGATTAATGATCTAGTAATGCGATAGGTCATTCGTTGTGTACTAATGCTTGATTCATCTTTGTGAACCTTAGAGTATAATTACCGAGTAATTGTAGGCTAAACCATCAAAGAGCGCCTTAGGTAGAGTCTATAATCTCAGTGGGTTTGTAGACAAGACCCTTTGGTAAGTTCGAAAAGTTAGGGAGAAACGCATACCACAACTTTAGACACACAACGCAACTAGGAATAAGACGTGACACTCAACCATCGATAGGAGATAATTAAGGAGTAATACAAACTAAGTAAACACATCTTTAAACTATCATACGAACACACATTAATTAGACATAGACTCCCACAACCTTAGTTTAGATAATTAGATAATAGTAGAGTAAACGGTGAAATACCAACCCCCAAATCAATACAGAGATTCGTACCTTTCCAATTTTCATAAAATATAAAAAGATAAAAATAATCTTCCTCAACCTTAACCTTAGCGTAGTAACTCCCTACTAGCATTCCTATTCCCCAGAGAACGATATCAATACCCGTGGCTTACCATAATTACTACACTACAACGATTAGGTTCACTGCCTAGGGTGTTATAAAACTTGCTCGAAGAAAATGAAGTTCCTTTGACCCCGAACGACGCGTGTAGCGTTATCAAAATGTGTGGCTCAAATTTCTTCTCATTCTTCTTATTTTAATTTCTCTTCTCACTAGATCTATTCCCTATATATAAAATATAAATATAAACTAGTAAGCTTGGGCTTTTGTTTTATAGACCTCACATTGCCTTACTTTTGTTTCACTCATCCAATGTGGGATGTGAAATGACTTTTTTTTTTTCCTTTTCATTCAAGCTTACAAGTATTACATGGATTCTTAATATGTATGAATAAGTTATATGTGTTAAATAAATTGTTACTCATATATATTCATTGATCATATAATCGTTACTAATAGTTTCTATGCAGGTAAGGTGTTTTATAAAGAAGTAAATAATATGTTTAAAAACCCTTTATCAAATATATAAATGAATTAAATCCAATCATAAATAACACTAAATAAGAATTAATGAATCATTAGATGATTTCAAAGAATCTCGCTCGTATGACTCACGTGATGTTGAGAGTTATATCGAGATTTCTGTCATTAGAAATACCGCACATGTATGTATATTGAATATAAAAGATTCCCTTTTATGAGTTTCACGTTTACACACACAAAAGACACATACGATGAAATTCAAATATGTGTTATCACATGTGACACATATATGCGATACTCAAATATGTGTAGACACATAGGACACGTACATATGAAAGCCAAATATGTATAAAAACACACATATGAAAGACATAAGTGCGACCAATATTTACATATAAAAACTCATATTTGATACCTACATATGTATAAACTCATTGTGAGGTTACTAAAAAAATTGCTCCATATTTCTTAGAAGATAGAACATACACAACGTTATCAATGGTTCTTAGGCAATAGAACATAAACAACTTTATCATCTTCGATCAATCTGATGATGAAACATTGAGATTGCAGTTGGTAATATTCTTGTAGAATCTCTTATTCTTAGTTTAGTTATGAGCTAACTATCTCTTACACTCATTTAAATCATGTTAACTAGTTAATATATTTATGATAATGGTTTATTGATTATAAGTCATTACATGTGAATACAAACATGTTTATGCATACACATACAATGTCTCTCATATGAGCATTTATACATACAAACACATATATACATTCTTACATATGATGCACACATACATTTGCAAGAGACACTATGAAGACACATAAATATACATAACTAATTTGGTTCGCCACTCATACAATTCATAATTTATTTGAGCTCATTAAATAATTTATGATATTGACTCTAGCTCGAATAACGAAATTTCCTCGACAAATTTTATGAATCGAGCTTAAAAAATTATATACTTGGCTATACTCATTCAAAAATCATAGATATAGAAAGAGGTAAAACATGTACTAGAAAATTATAGATGATACAAGTATATAATTTATGTGTTCTCTATGAATCTTAATTAATATTTTATTTTATTCTTTGAGCATCATTTTTTTCTTTTCTATTATTAGATCAAGTGTATTAACTTTGTTATTTAGTTTAATTAGTAAACTTTTTAGCATAAGGTAATGAAAAAAAATCATATTTTAATTTAAGAATTATAACTATAATAGAAAATGTAACAATATAATGTTTTGGAAATTTTGTGTAGTAATTGTATATTGCTTAATCTAAGAGAAAAGATGATCCCACATTGAAAATAATAAGAAAAGTAGAGAGAGATGAACACAATGAAACAAAGAACCACTTCATTTTTCATAAAGCATCACATCCACTTGAAATTATAAAACATATAAGTATGATTGTTACACACTCTTTTTATAATTGTAAATGAGCTTTTGAGCTTGAGCTTGAGTTAATAAACGATCTTATCAAGTTCGATCTTCTATACGAGCATCATAAGCTTAAAAATTAGTTCGAGCACGAGCCAATTTATAAACGTTTATTCGAGCTCGAGTTGAGCTAGATCTGAGTAAATAAATGAGCCTAGCTCGTTTAGGCTAAAACTCGACTCGGCTTGGATCGTTAACACCCCTACTGCACACACCTATTGCTTACAACTTCTACTCACTGCTACAGCCTAATGCTACTTCTACTTTTGCCAAACACACCCTAAAAGTTAGACATAAAAAAAATCTAGATACATCTCATTTCTATATACTTCCTCCGTTTCAAAAATTGTCTTTTTTGACTTTTTGATTTTTTTATCTCGACTTTAACATTCACTATTTTCTTTTGTATTATATAATGCTTGATGCAAAATATATGAATGTATTGAGTTTTAAATATATTTTCATTTGTATAATTTCATCAAATATTATATAATACTAACAAAAATACTTAAAGTCAAAACGAAAAAACAAAACAAAACATATAAGTACCACATCTACTTGAAATTACAAAACATATAAGTATGATTGTTGCACACTCTTTTTATAATTGTAAATGAGCTTTGGGCTTGAGCTTGAGTTAATTAACGATCTTATCAAGTTCGATCTTCTATACAAGCATCTTAAGCTTAAAATTATTTTGAGCTCGAGCCAATTTATAAAAGTTTATTCGAGCTCGAGCCGAGCTCGAGCCGAGTAGTTAATAAATGAGCCTATCTCGTTTAGGCTAAAACTCGGCTCAGCTCGGATCGTTAACACCCCTATTGCACACAACTATTGCATACAACTTCTGCTCACTGCTACAAGTCAATGCTATTTCTTTTTTTTTTTTTGCCAAACACACCCTAAAAGTTAGACATAAAACAAAATCTAGATACATCTCATTTCTATATACTTCCCCCGTCTCAAAAATTGTATTTTTTGACTTTTTGAATTTTTTTTATCTCGACTTTAACCTTCACTAACTATCTTTTGTATTATATAATGCTTGATGTAAAATATATGAACGTATTGAGTTTTAAATATATTTTCATTTGCATAATTTTCATCAAATATTATATAACACTAACAAAATACTTAAAGTCAAAACTAACAAAAAGAAATTAAAAAGTCAAAACATGACAATTATTTTTGAAATAGATAAAGTAATTTTCTATTTGAGTATATAACAACATCACTTATTTTTATAGTTAATACCATTTATAAAAGATGTATAGACACATATAAATAGGTTTCATAAATTTTTTACTAATATTTGGTGTCTTGAAGTACATACATACGGACTAAGATCCTCTCAAGTTGTGGATACAACTTGAATCAAGTTAGGCTATTGTGAGTCATTGGATTTAATCCAATGGTTAAAATCAAAAGAAGTTATTTTCATTTGAGCCATTAGATCAAATCCAATGACTCATAATTACACAACTTGACTCAAGTTGTATAACACAACTTGAGAGGATCTTGCTCCCATACATATTTATGACCCACTTCATTTGTTTAGTGTGACATTAGGTGTTTGCCATACAACTACAAAAGATTGAAGAACTCATGTATGCACGTGTTAAGGCAAGTAACAAATTACAAATATATAATGATGGATCTAAACACACACCTTGTGTTAGTGATATTTTGAGTTATATTAATAAGCACGCAGAATATACTTAGTAATATTTAGAAGACAGATTATATGATGTAATGTAACAAAGAACAATAAACACAAAGCTCCAATATTATTAAGAAATAATACGAGTGATCTTGCTTATAACTAGGGTTACACCTTGAAGCTAATATGAATACTACGTTATACGTATATCTAAGCAATGACCTAGGATATCCTTTTATAGCACAAGGAGTCCTTTACAAGATAAGTGTAAACCTAACAATATAGAATATACACAAGATCTTTTCTATACTTATCAATACACGGATACTAAACATTTATCCTAACAGCAGTGGTAATAATTGTACTGGCAGTGGTAATGAGTTTCCATTGCTAGTGTAATCTTTAGCAGTGTTAACCACAAGACTATCAGTGATAACTGTTAGTATTATTCCCAACAATCCTCCCCTAAACTTATGATTTCTCTGCAAATCAATAAGTTTCTTCAAACTGTCTCTTCTGTAAGGATTTGGAGAATTCTTTCAAACACTTCATCTTCTTCTTAATGCTTGAATAGCTCTTGAACATTGATCTTGAAGCTTGAGTAACAATGCTCTGACTTTCTCACTATCTTCATGAACTCTTATAGTAGTACACAACATCACTGTGAGAGTTCCAGCTCTGAGTGGATATTCTTTCTCAGCAAGCATGAATGCATCTATATTTGCTGTAGAAACATGATGAACTTCACTTGAATCATAGTAGAACCATTTAGTACCAGGATATGAACATGAGAATTTCTAGAAATCATCATTAACATCTGGTTCATAGAGCCTTCTAAGATTAATCCATAACTGCATCTACTTTGTATCTTTGAGATCTTCAGCATCAAACCTTTATTGAACTAATTTCCATAATGTGTCAAGATCATCTCTGTCACAAGCTTTGATGAGATCTTCAAATTGAATGAATGATGAAGTTTCACCACCTAGCCTTGTAATATTCCATGTTGGAGCAAAGTTGCTAGCAGTAAAAACTTCCCAGTCAATGATAAGATGTCCGGCTTGCGTGGTTCGGATAAAATCTTCTTCTTCAATCACAATCATATCGATCGGTTGTTCTTGATGAATTTCTCGATTGAAACTTCTTGTTCTTGACAGAACTTTGTCTTCTTAATGATCGAGAATCAACATCTTTGGCCTTTCTCTTCAAATTAGGATACCTTCTTGCTTCTTCTTGAGTCCATTGGAATGAAATCTTTATCTTGTCTTTGAACTCTGTAGTAGATACTTTCAACTTTATCATGAGGCATTCCTCCGAATTGATGTCTTTTCCAGCCACCAACATTGCAACAATAAGTCATCATATATGCAATAACTTGTGCCTTAGTTGGTTGCCTTGGTTTCTTCTGACCCTTTATGATTGAACTAATTACATCTTGAAGTGCTTGATTATTCTTCATCTGTATAAACTCCTTTAACTGAGCTGTTCTTTGTTCTTCAGTTAAAGACTTATCTGCTACTAGGTCAATTGCTTTCTTCTTGATCATTGGATCATTTGCAATCAAGATATCAATTTCTTCTTGATGGGTACATAGTGAACTCGGAGTCTTCTCTCGAATCTTGTAGGTTGAAAAGTGGAAAGTGGATCTTCCATTCTATCCAATGTTTTAGCCTCCATAAAGCTTGCAATCTCCAATTCTTCAAGCTTTTCCTTTTCAAAGAACTTGTTCTTGATAATGTTTTAGCAACTTCTCTATCAAGAGCAATCAATTTGTTCTTTCTTTGAAAATTTTCTTCTTGTTTGCTCCTTGCTTTGCATAACGACTTTACCTTTGTCTTTCTTCATTTATCAATTTCTTCACTTGCGGTGGCAACATCATGTCCAAAGAAGGAAATTGTATCGATGGTAAAATCTGCGCCAAGATCGAAAATATCTTTCTCTAGTTGCTCTTCTTGAGTATCGACTTCCTCTGCACCTTTACTAGAAACACGTTCATCTTCAAAATCAATTCTCCTCCCACGAGTTTCAAAGATCTGTTTTCCTCCCCTGTTTGGGAGAATTTCCCAAATCTTTATCAAAATCAGCTGAATCACCATCATCAAGTGAGGATGGAGATGAGATTACTATCTTTGCAGTTTTCTTTTTTTTTTAACCCCTGCAACTCTTCTTTCAAGGTCTGAATCTCCTCTTTTAAGTGTGTAACATCTTGGCATGCTGCTTCTTTACTTGTGCTAGGTCTTGTTGTAGAGATTCAACCGGCTTGGCTATTTTGGTACACAAACCATCAATTCCATTTGTTGCCCACTGCCCTCAACACTTCCAACTGTGTGACCTGTTGGGAGAGGTGAATCATGGGGCAAAGGCTCAAAGTCCTCCCTAGTTGGACTAGGTTAAAGTCTAGAACCACCACTACTTGTTCCTAAACCAAAAGGATCGGGGACGGTGTGTTGCAATGAGAGAAGTTATCTGTTTGACCTCCTCTCATAGGTGTGAAAGCGGTGGAGTATAATTAATGTTGTGAACATTAATTATGGGTGAATTTTGTACATGTGAAATCTTTGCAAGCATTTGAGGAAAAAGAGGTGTAATAATCCTATTGCCATCTTTGTTCATGTTTTGAAAAAATTTAGGCTTAAGGCAATGGATTTTATAAACAATTGTATGGGGTTGCAGTTGAAAATCATTTAGCACTGCTTGCACAAACCTTGGATACATCAAAATTTTGTTGAACTCTTTACATTGCCTTGCATACTTGTAAAATATAGTTTGACCAATTAAAGTCCTATCTAAAGTTAAACAAACCAAAGGGTAAGCCATTGTTGAACCGAATTGCTCATAAGAAGTTTTCTTAGGACTTAGGCAATGCAAAAGAGTATGTATCAAAAATCTCCAATGGGAACAAAACCACTCTTTTGAAAGTAGCCTTTTTATCGGTGGTATCATACCCATAGAAGAAAGATGTGTATGAATTTACGGCATGGGTAATGTGATGATACCATTGAGATCATCAATTGGAGAATTCTCCTCAAAGATGCCTCAGTAACATCAATAGTTACCCTATCCACAGTGGCTCTAAGAGCATCCACTGTTTAATGTGTATCTCTATTTTCAATGGTTATAGACTGAGCAGAAGTCCAAAACTGTTTGATTTGAGAGATATAGATTGTGGGATTGAGAAGTAAAGTATACCTTATATGGGTAGTATTAAGAAAGTCCACAATCTTGTGAAAAACAGTGCCACTCTTCTCGTCAGATTTTTTTTAAATAGGCCACTTGGTTGTGCTCATCTGCAAAAGTGATAGGTGCCATAGAATCTTTGATGAAAAATATTTTATGTCAGTATGAATTGAATGAATAACTAGCCAATTGAAAGATAAATATATATAGGGTTAGGGTTTAATATTTTTGCGCAAGAAATACTATCTTTGGAAAATATTTATCTTAAGAAGATAAATTAGAAATAGGAAAGTAGATACTCTTCTAAAGAATTTACCCTATATCTATGGAAAGTGTTTTCTTTCAACGGCTAGTAAAAATTAGTTCTTGACACAAGCGGTTAAGCAGCTAGATCAACGATGGTAAAATAACACTTGTCGATGGAAACCGTGAACTAGCGGTGGGAATTTTTCACAAAGATTTTTCAAAGAGCGTTGGTAAAGAAAACATATTAAAATTGGATTTGCTCTTATCATAGTTTTTAGCAAACTACCGACTATCGTGGATTTGATATGTCTTTACCATGAGCCGTTTGCTACGGACTAGCCAACTCTTAATCAAATAGAATATGGTGAGTTGATAACCATATAGTTTTGGTAAACTATCAACCATAAGCGGATTTGTCAAGTCTTTACCAAGAGCCGTTTGCTCGGACTAGTTGATTCTTATGTGGATTAGACATGGTGAATCAATAACCATTTGTTGTGTATCTCAGTTATACACCTTTTAAGATCAACTCCCATCTATGCTGCAGAAAAGTTATTGAACACGCAAAAACACAAGCACAAAAACATATACAAACTTATATAACAATGTTAGTACCCAGAGACTTCCACTCAACTCCAAAGACCATTAGACACAAAAATTTTATGGATTTAACATTCCAATACTTGTTACCAAGTACTGAAATCTACCCACATCAAGTCCTTTTGTTAATAAATCAGCATAGTTGTCATCGGTATGGATTTTGACAACTTGAATTAGTCCTTTTCATAATGGTCTCTTATGAAATGGTGTCTAATTTCAATATGTTTAGTCTTTGTGTGTTGAAATGGATTCTTGAAAATGCAAATGGTATGCTATTGTCAATATGAATGATGGTATTCATGAAGTTATGCGCATAGTCCAAAAGTGGATTATGAAGCCATAGAACTTGAGCACGACAACTTACGTGACCACATACTACGCCTCGGTTGATGAATTAGCCACCATTGTTTATTTCTTGCCTTTGCCATGACACTAATCTATTGCCAAGAAATTGGCATCCACATTGTAGATTTTCTATCCAAACTAGCTCCGGCATAGTCACTATCTCGAGTAAGTAACCAAATCAAGAGGAGATTCTCTAGGTACCATAATCCCAGTGGGAAATGCTTTGAGATATCTAAAAATCTTCTTCACAATCAAATGAGAGAACACAGGAGTGACTTCAAACCTTGCACATGCACACACTGCAAACATAATATCTGGTCTAGATGATGTAAGATACATCAAAGAACCAATCATAGACCTATACATGTGCACATCAACCGCTTCACCACTATTTTCCTTCAAAGTTGATGTGTAGTCTTGTCTGCGGGTCTTTGGATGAATTTGCATCGAGAACTTGAACTTCCTTAGTATCTCGACCACATATTTATCTTGGTTGATGAAAATACCATCGGCCTTTGTTGTACTTGAAGTCCTAAAAGAATGTGAGTTCACCCATAGAACTCATCTTGAATTCTTCCTTCATTAGCTTCTCAAGTTACGTGCACATCTACTGTCTTTGTAGATCCAAAATGATATCATCAACATATACTTGAACTAACAAGATATCATTCTTGTCTTTCTTGATGAAAATTTTTGATCCACTCGCCTCTATGAAACCCATTATCAAGAAGATAAGTAGTCAAGGTCTCATACAATTTCCTTGGTGCTTGATGCAAGCCATACAAAGCTTTAACCACCACATATACTTTGTTAGGATATTCGGGGTCTTCAAAGCTTCGGAGGTTGTGAAACATAAACCTCCTCATCAATCGCCCATATAGAAAAGCACTCTTGACATCCATTTGATAGACTTTAAAGCCCATAAAGGATGCATAGGCTAAGAACAGCCTGATTGCTTCAATTCGTGCAACTAGGGCAAACACTTCCTCATAATCAATACCCTCCTTCTGAGTGTATCCTTGAGCCAAGAGCCTAGCTTTGTTCCTGATAACAATACCTTTTTCATCCTTCTTGTTTTTGAACACCCATTTAGTACCTATTACCTTCTTGCCAGAAGGCAAATCACAGAGCACCCAAACCTTTTGAAGCTTGAATTGGAGCAACTCTTCTTGCATTGCTTCCACCCAACTTTCATCTTCAAGTGCCTTGTATACATTCTTTGGCTCCATTTGTGACAGAAAACACATGAAATGACATTCATTTTTGCCTTCATGTTTCTTAGATTCATAGATTTCACTAATGAATCCATGAATATCAGGCAATTTTGTTTGTCTTCTAGTCTTCACTGGTGAATTGACATCCCCAATCACATTTTCAAGAGGATGTGATTTATGAATTGAAGTATGAGGAGTCTGAGGAACTGCAATCTCATGTGGCATACTTGAGATTTCAACATCATTGGCTTGAGCTTCTTCTATAACTGGAGTTGTAATTTCCACTTCTGAGGTTGCAGTGGAAACTTCTGGCCTAGCAGTGGAATCTGAATTTCCACTGCTTTTAGGAGCTTCAGTGTTCAAGTTGCTATCTCCTTCTTTTTCATTAGAAGGTTGAGCATCTCCAGTCTTTGGAATATCATCATTATTTGCATAGTCCCAAAGTGGCAAACTGAATTCATCTTGATCATCTACTTGATCCTTGCTAGATTCATCATCATCAAGAAACTCTTCTGAACCTGCAAAATCATAAGAAGATGTACATGTAGAGATAGGCACATAATTCATAGTATTGGTTAGAGTATCAAGATCAAACGACCTTTACGGACCGGTTCCTTTGACATTCACTTTGTTTTGAGAACTCAACATGCGATTTTCTTCAATCTTTTGGGTTCTTAAGTTGAATACTCAAAGCTTTACTAACCATGGAATACCCAACAAAATACCCTTCATAAGCTTTCTCTTCAAACTTGCCCGGATAATCTATGGTATTGAGAATAGATACATGACATCCAAATGGTCTCATGAAGTCGAGGATAGGTGGTCTACCCTAAATAACTCATAAGGTGTCTTGTTCTTTGTTTTACCACTAAAACCCTATTTTGCACATAACATGCGGTGTTACACTTGACTCAAAAGTTGATTGGCAATTTAGAATCGCCAACATGGTTCTAGCACCTCTATAAGTGTCATGTTCCTCCTCTCAAGAACACCATTTTGTTGAGGAGTTC
The DNA here is from genome assembly GCA_022545495.1 of Chrysanthemum lavandulifolium. Taxonomy (NCBI): domain Eukaryota; kingdom Viridiplantae; phylum Streptophyta; class Magnoliopsida; order Asterales; family Asteraceae; genus Chrysanthemum; species Chrysanthemum lavandulifolium. The sequence goes on along the minus strand of CM040242.1, from coordinate 4,092,033 downwards.
TAGCAACAATAAATTATCTTTTAATACCTTTATCTCTCGCAAAATCATCCATAACTCTATTCTTAAATTACGTCCCATTGTCACACCTAATGATTTTAACTTTCAAAACATATTGGTTTTCTACTTACGAGATAAAGGTCTTAAGGATCCAGTTGTTTCATCCTTTGTATTAAGAAAGAAAACCCATGTAAACTCGCTAAAATCATCGATCGCTACAAGACAAGTATTTCTTAAGATTCAAGTTGCTCACGGATGTAGGACCAAATAAGTCCATATGTAACATTTGTAATGGGTGAGCAATAGAGTTAACCAACTTTGACTGCGGAAGCTCGTGTTGTTTGCCTTTAAGACAAGCCACACATGTTTGATCATTTTCAAATATTTTCTGAGGTAAACCTCTCACCAAACCATCTTTGAAAATCTTATTAATGGTTTTGAAGTTAACATGACCAAGTCTTCTATGCCATAACATGGATTCATCCATTGTGGCCTTTGCAATCAAGCAAGCATAATCATCCTTAGCAACAATGTTGTTCATATCAAAGCTATATAAGTTGCCTTTTCTAGGAATCTTAAGAAGAATCTGACTTTCATCAGGCATCTTAAAATCCTTAGAGAGAACAAAACACATATCTTTGGTAAAAAGAACATTGTTTTGCTTGTCACACATTTGTGACACACTAAAAAGATTATACTTAAGCTCTTTTACATAGTACACATGTTCAAAGTACAAGTTACCAGTTTTGATGACCCATTTACCAGCAACTTTTCCATTAACTCCACCTCCAAAGCTGACATAATGTCCATCATAATGTTCGAAATTTGAGAGATAGGACTTGTTGCCAGTCATGTGCCTTGAACATCCACTATCTTTGTAGCCTTGATATGATCTTTTTGTCCTTGGATGTTCCTGCACATAAAAGAAAAGAGTTAGTTTCTTTTGGGGACCCAAGCCACGATTGACTTGGATCTGCCTCATGTATCAATATAGTTAAATCTATCAAAGGTCATTGATACACCATTGGGATTGGTTGATGAGGTAATTCCTTTAGGTTTCCGTTCCCAACGTGCTGAGGCCTTCACAACATTGCTCATGTCCCCCTTTTCTTGTTTACAACCCTTGCAGTGGGAACTTTTGAATGAGCAGTGGAAACTAGCGATTTAGCTTTTGGTACCTCTTGTTGGTTATAATGAACCTTTTATTACGAACGTTCTTTTCCTGTTTGTGCAGATTTTGCAAAAGTTAGTTTAGATTTTGCACTTGAAACAGTGATTTAGGGTGAGTAGTGACCACTTCTCAATAGAAGCGCTCTTGGGACCATTTCTTTGTAAAATTAGGATGTAAATTGTTTTGAAACCCGTTAGACTCCACCCTTTTATTCCTATGGACTTCCTTCTCCTAACATGATAATTACAATAAGCATGTAAATGATCAAAACTACTACGGATATATCATGCTTTATTGTTCATCACAAAGTCACTACCTAGTTGTTGAGATTTAACATGATTCCAACTCCTCCGGTTACCCCTAGGAGTCAGTAGGCTTGTTCCTATACATCTCGGCATACCTTACAGTTGATCTAGGTTTGTTAGCTTGTTTCCTAGGTTCCTCATGTAATGATTAACAACTTTTGGGTTAGAAGCCTCTACATTCTTTTAACATTCTCATCAACAACCGATGAGTCACTAGCACTTTCAAAACATCATTATCATGCTTAACCTCTTCCACACCTTTCACAGATGTGTCCTTTAGAGGACCATATTCACGTTGAAGTTCACGAAAATCTTCTAAGCCCAGTATGAGCAAAATCTATGCACGGAGGTCTTGGAACACCCTTAGTGGTGGTGGCATCGTATTATAACCCATACCAAACTTAACTTTACTATAAAATTGAGCATTCCAAATTTTGTCAATTGACTTAGATTGATGATAACAAGTGTCAATAGTTAAATCAACATTCTCATTTTCTTTTTAAGTTTTCAAGCTCTTCTTGGTATGCCTCATTCACATTGTCTTATGATCTACCTCTCTTCTAAGAAGAATCATATCATCATTATATTTTGACTCATTTTCTATAGTGCTCTAGTTGTTTTTCTAATACAGACTATAGCTCTCTAAGATTGACACAACATAATTAGCGATAAACAACTCGTTCTTTGACTTTCATAAGATTCATTAAGTCTTTCAACTTCTCTGACCACGCATGTTTTAGAACAACTTTCAAAGTTTTGTACCTCGAGTTAGAGAAGCCATGAGAGCAAATTCGAGTGACACAAGAAGCGATGTCTGAAGATTCTTCCTCTTATTCATCGACCATGAAACTCCAATCATAGCTCACACCATCAATTGCCAACATTGCCTTTGGTTCTTCCATAGTTGGTTCTTTCTTTGCTTGTACCAAGTAGACTGTTGTCCTTCATCTTTGGTCTTCGCATTCCCAAGCAAAATGTCCCAACTGTGACAATTGAAGCACTCTACTTTCTTTTGTCGAACCTGCGGTTTCACCACCATGGATGTGGATTGGCTTGCCGATCTTCTTTAGAATTTCCTAGCCCTCATGCTAAGAAGAGCTATTTGCCATTTAATATCCATGTCCTCCAAGTCATCTTCATCAATTTGCTCTATGTCTTCATGAGTTAATATAGAGCCATTAACTTGAGTGGAGATGAAAGCATAAAAGGTAGGATCTCCAATACCGACAATCTTCTTCTTTGAACCAAAGATGGTAACACTAACATTACCGATGGAAGCTGTAGAACCGGCGGTGGCAATATCATCATCACGGTCATCTTGAGAATCATCACATCAACAGAGGTTGACATCAAAGCCAAGTTGCTTGAGCTTGTACCATGTTTCGACCTTCTTTAATCTTTGTTCAATGAGTTTGAAGTTGTTGTAAAGATCATTGAGCTTTATAGTTTCAATATCGGTTTATTTTCCCGGTGTAACATTAGTATGAAACTCGAAGGTAAACTTCTTAGAAACTTTAAATTGAGGTCTTCCTTTTCTACCTCAATGCCAAACACGATCGGTTGTGTAACTATCTTCTAGAGTTTAGTGAAGATGCTATCAAGTGAGTCATTGCTTGAAGCGAGAAGTTTTATAACTTTGCTTCAACAATGTCTTTTGTGTCTTCTTTGTAGCATCAATACCACCAAATGTTGGGCAAATCTCTTCAAAGAGTTCTTTAGCGATCTTGAACTTCTTTGAATGCTATGATCTTGTCTCTGAGAGAGTCATCAACAACAAACTTCTAGCCTTTAGATCATTCTTCTTGATGCTTTTTCAATATTTGTCTCGGCACGAAACTATCACAACATCTCGTGTCACCAACCTTCGAGTACTAGTCACGGGCTTGAAAGAATCACCGTTAAGATGATCTCCCATGAAGCATAGTCTTGAATGAGAAAGTATTGCTCAATCATTATCCTCCACATCTCAAACTCATTAAGTTTGAGCTTTTTCCATCTCCATTGAATGAGTAGGTTAAGCGTATTCCTTGGATCTTCTAAATCAAAATATCAGAACCTTCGCTCTGATACTACTTGATGGATCTAAACACACACCTTGTGTTAGTGATATTTTGAGTTATATTAATAAGCACGCGGAATATACTTAGTAATACTTAGAAGACATATTATATGATGTAATGTAACAAACAATAAACACAAAGCTCCAATATTATTAAGAAATAATACGAGTGATATTTCTTATCGCTAGGGTTACACCTTGAAGCTAATATGAATACTACATTATACGTATATCTAAGCAATGACCTAGGATCTCCTTTTATAGCACAAGGAGTCCTTTACAAGATACGTATAAACCTAACAATATAGAATATACACAAGATCTTTTTTATACTTATCAATACACGGATACTAAACATTTATCCTAACAACAGTGGTAATAATTGTACTGGCAGTGGTAATGAGTTTCCACTGCTAGTGTAATCTTTAGCAGTGTTAACCACAAGACTATCAGTGATAACTGTTAGTATTATTCCCAACATATAATAAGAACTAAGGTTTTGCTATTTGTAGCCCTAAAGATTACATTAAAAAGGTACAAAATTGATTGTATCTTAAGTTAGCTGAGAGTAGTTATATGCAGGGATGGATGATTTATTATAAAAGTATAAATATTCGATGCATGTCTTAATGTCTTATACGTAACCCATAAGGCTAAGCGCAGAAACACACACATCTCTCACACGGTAACATACATCTTCAAATTTTCAACCACAATAAATTGTCTGGTCCACAATAAATTGTCCATGCTCTGGTGAAATCCTCCGATCAAATGTTCAAACATCCATTGTGAAACGTCGATTTCCAAGCAAACATTGACATTCTCACACTTTTTTTACCGATGGAAACATTTTTTTCCTACACTCTTTTCATCCTTTTATTTATTTTTCTTTTTTTGTTGGATTAACAGATCTATTACATTTGATCCATGTAGATTTCGAACTTGTACAACCTTAGCTCATTATTCGTTGTCTATACGGGAAAAGATGGCTGCCCAACGCCATTCTTACGGCGGATGTGTATTTCCGACAACCTCAGTTATATGTTGGGCCATTTTCTGTGTACCTAATTTAGGTTGATTTTAAAGAACTATTTTTACAAATTTATTGGGTTGAATTTGAGTATGTGTATATGAGTCTTTTATATACCGGAAGAGTTTAAAAAAATTATGTGTATGATCTAGGAATATGTACATGATCAAGCAAGCTAATAGTTGGGTGGTAAGTTGTGAGGTTAAAAGAAGAGATATATTAGGAAGATTTGTTAAATAACGAGATAATTTTTCTTTAAGAGTTGCAGTGGTTGCGATATTCATTTTTTAGCTACGAAACAAAGTTTTACTAAAATATGTCTTTTGAATAAACAGATGTTAATAATAATAAGAAAAATGATGTAAAAAACTAAAAATATATTTAATAGATTTTGTGGTTAATTTGTTATGTTACTAAATTAATTTGGTAGTTTAGTAAAATTGAAAGAACAACTTGAAAAGAGTAAAAAAAAATCATAAAGATTAAGGGTGTATTTAGCGCAGAGCATTTAAGAGCATTTAGGAGCAGTGAACGTTGAACTTTAAAATCTTAACATGTTAAGGGGGTAATCGGGTTGGAGGTAATGTGGTATTTTATTAAGGGTTTTGTAAATAACAACTCAATGAATGTTGTTTAAGGTTACCTTAATTAATAATGTTTTAAAATATGAAAATCACTTTATATTAGTGCATACCTTATTAAAAGTCACTTATCTTAATTGTATGCGTTAAAATCATATTTTATAAAAATTATTAGTTCATATTTAAAAATATTATTATTTAATGTAACATTAAAAAGCACACATTGGTGAGTTTAACACCCGTCAGCCGATGAATTCACCAATTAACCATCTTAGTATGTAATTGTTGGTTTTGAGTTAATTAAGGTAGTTTGGTTACATTATCCAACGATTTGGTGTATTTAGTGTGATGGAATTCTGTAGTTACATTTTTAGTAGGGGTGAGCAAAAAAAATCGATAAATCGAAACCGAACCGAAAATCGAAAAAAACAAATCGAAATAGCCGACTGAAACTAAAAACCGATGATTCGATTTTAACTTTTTCAAAAACCAAAAAATGCGGTGCGGTTTCGGTTTTCATCCAAAAACCAAACCGTAAAAACCGAACCAAACCGGTTTAATTATATAATAATATATAATTAATAAAACATAAATAAATAACTAAATAAACCAAATTTGTAAATTCATATTCATTTTATGAGTGGATTTATAATATATTTATCTTAATTTTTATATGCGTGTTTGTCGTGTCGTGTGTTTACTTGACAATATATCTATAAATATGTGACAATGATCATACTATGTGTATGTTCACTTGCATGTGTGTGTCATCTATATGTGTATAATTTTAGAAAGATTAGATAAACATTATTAGGCTTATTGATTGACAAAAAGTAAATAAGAATAACCAATTTTCTATGTAAAACAAGTTTGTTGTTATAAATTAGCCATGCCCAAACTTAAACGGTTAAATATCGAAAAAATCGAAAACCGAACCGAAACCGACAATAAACCAAAAAAGCCAAAAATCGAACGGTTTTGGTTTTAGGTTCTAAAAAAATCGAATATTGCTGTTCGGTTTCGGTTTTAGCCAAAAACCGACCAAACCGAACCATGCACACCCACAATTTTTAGTTTAGAAACTATATATCTTATTCTGGTGGCTTTTAAGGAGACTAGAAGATTAATACTCTCTAGGATTTCAAGTAGACGACACACTCTGAAGATGGATTAGAAGTTATGGTTTTTTTTGGGTAAAGGGGAGTAATCCTGCACCCTGGTAAATATATTAACCAAAGAAATGTTTAAGTACAATGTATATGAGTGAGATCCCATATATCAGCCCGTTACATAGGCATAGAGCTTACATAACAAGATACTTCCAATTGTCTAAACAAGAAACAAAACACTACTCAAATGATAACTTATGACACAAAGAAATTATTTCCTAAGACCTTGAAACGTTGTGCCATACATGGCATTAAAGGCATCCAAATTCCCAGGAAGATCACGAACCTGTTTCGCATAGTCATCGAAGTTATGGTTAAATGAGCCATGCTAGACTCACATAAAGAATTCATTAAAAAATTCATTCGCTAACGTGTGAGCGGGTGATTGATGTATTTTGTGGTAGTTTTTCTCTCCTCTCTATGATTACACCAATCACTCGTTGACACATCGGCGAGCGAATTTTTTTTGGGATAATTTATGTGGGTCTAGCATGGCTCATGGTTAAATAGTCTTCTATTAGCGTGTTATGTCGTATTCAAAAGGTTAGTAATTGTTAGCATATGTTTTAAAGTTTTATGTAATCTAGCTAGCCGCTTGCTAGTTTATGATCGACGTCGGTAACACAAATTGTTGGCCTTGCCACTGAAAAGAAAAAAACATTATCCAACTAGCGTGACTCATTCACTTAGGTGTATAAATCATATGATTACTTTGGTGATTACTCTGAAAAATCTTGATTTACCTTAAAGTCAGATGATAGATAACTTGCATCACGGTTCTAGCATGGGTTGTGATTTGGGTATAGAAAGTGATGGGAAAAAGATTGATAAGCCGATATTTGATGGATAGGGATTTTGGGAATTTGGAAATTTATGATGATGATGAAGTTTGTGAAGTCAAAAATGAAACTTATAGTTATATGACGAATGATGGTCCCAAGAGTGGTGGTGGAGTTGGTAAGAAGAGCTTATATGAGATATGGAAAAAGGAGACCTATCATCAAAGCCCGTATGATGATGAAGATCTTGATGATTGTGGTTTGACTTGTGCTCAATGGGAGAATGCTAATGCATATGATATTCACCTTCATGGTCAAATTAGATAGATTTCTTTCTTGTTATGCATATGTATGATATGTCATTCTTATGCTAGGTTAGGTTTTTATTCTCAGTAAGAGTGTTTGTTTAGCCTTATTGGATTGAGTTGTGGGACTCACCCTCAACCGTTGTATTTAATTGTTTTATTTGAAGCAATATGTTTTACCGGAGGAACCCTTTACCCAAAAAATAGATAACTTCCATTTAGCTATAATATATACATCTAAACTCAATATACTTATAAAATATACTCCTATATCATAATCATAACTTTTTTTTTTGAAGATGATATGATGTGGTGTTACTAGCTCGATCAAACGTAATAAATAAAAGCATTGGCATATAGAAAGTAGATTTATATTGGGAAGAAGATGTCATGGAGGCAGTTTATATAGTTGGATGATTCTCACTGCTTTCGGTGCGATTCTTGGCTCAAAAACAGAAAGGCCCCTCGTGGGTATGTTCATAGTTTTCCTATTGATGCTCTCTGAAATTACCTGAGTTCTTTTTATTAGTTTTAGATGTGATAAGATATTGAAGAACTGATTAATTAATAGATCCGTACAATCACTTATTGGTTAGTTCAATTATGTTTTTCTTTTGTTTCATTTTAATTATCATTTCAAAGTTAAGTTTAAAACTTGATAACTTTTACATTTACAATTAACTATATTACACTCAGATGGTGGCACCTTGAAAACTTAGATCTCTCAAGTCTCACTGAAGTGATTTCCTTCGCGAACCATTCTAATCTACCATCTCGTTTATGTTAGTGAATTAATGGCGTGATTCAGTCAAGTAGTATTTTTTATGTTTTAACAATCTATGATATACATACTAATATTTTACACGTCCAAAGCATGCTTAATTGGTTTGGTTGAAACATACGTCATACAAGGATAATTTGTGTATTTTGTTGGTGACGATAAAGGACTCTTTCTTCACAAATCATAAATAACTGCCATATCGATTTAGGCACAAAATAGTCACACTTTTAAGCCTCCAAATCATTTTCATATCCAAGTTATATGCATGATAAGAGTTTTTCCATTATCAGTCATATATACCAAATACTACTATAGCCGTAAACCTTGAGCAGTGCATGTGTAGGTAAAATAACCATCTACCTTTCTAACTTTGTGATTTGTCAACTAATTATTGATTAAATAGAATAAAGTTTATTAGCTATGAAATAACTTCAAAACATTTTTTCATTAAGACAATTCTTTTTATTGCCTACAAAATAGATATACAGCGTATGGAGAAAGATTTTTGCTCTCATTAAAGTCGAGTCTTTAGAGAAGTTTGAATGATGGTCATTTCTTAGACATTCGGGACGTTTTACTACTAAGTCAAATTGCAATGTCATTTCTTATAAGTAGTGTTTTGTTATAAATAAAATCTAAATAAAACTAAAGAATATTAAGCTTGCTTAAAAGGTATTAGATTTGTCAAAGTAAAGAATTATTGAGGGAAAAGTTTATAAAGTTATTTATTTAAGAAAAACTAATTTGTACTTTAATTAGAAGAATAAATATTAAAAAAATAAATGGATAACTTACGCTCTTTTAAAAGAAGAAAAACAGTGTGCATAGAGATCAGGGTTTGAACATTTGGTTTATTGGGTTGACTCATTAACCGGAGAAGAGGAAGCCAGGAAGGTAGCCATCCAAGCATAAAACAATTATGATAACGGGGAGAGTTATTTTACATAATAAACTTTTCTCACATACTATCCATCTAAAAAAAAATGTTGAGATTAAAAGCATTTATTATTTCACCTATTAATTATAACTCAAATATCTCTTAAACCGTTAATCGTTAAGTGGAAATATTTACACCGTCGCGACGCGTATTTAATTATCTTTCTATAGACGAGCACTTTGATATACTTTCGAAAAAAGAAAAAAAATCATTTTTTTTCACGTTTTTTAATCTTTTTTTTCGTTTTTTTTACGTTACTTAAGTTTGCATGAAAAAAAATTATATATGATTAGACACTAAATTGAATATCACATGTGATATTAGTCATAAATCATATATGATATGTAATATCACATATGATATGATATGTATATCACATGTGATTTTACACTAATATCACATGTGATATTACATATCATATATGATTTAACACTAATATCACATGTGATATTCAAATTAGTGTTTAATCATATATGATTTTTTAATGCAAATTTTAGTAACGTAAAAACGAAAAACTTAAAAAATAAGGTGAAAATACAAAAAAATTGTCGAAAGTATATCAAAGTCTTTGTCTATAGAAAGATAATTAAACTTCGTCAATGATATATTTTTTCGCAACGATTAACGGTTTGAAAGATATTAATATTTGAAAAAAAAAATGATGAAAGTGGGTTTTTTAAATTGTTGTGATTAATCTCATCCATTAGACCAGATAAAAATGAAGGGTGGATATTGATCCTTTGATAAGTAAAGAATCTTTTGTCCTCAAATGATCTTAAATCTTATGATAACTTATGCTTTTGTTTTGAGTTTGTCTAACAGGTGCCTGCCTTCTAGGCAAGATTTAAGATGACTTTAAAAAAAATTGAATTTATTTAATTAAAAATCAGATTTAATTATGATAATTTATAACTTTAATTAATGTGTATTAAATACAATTTATAATATAAAAGAAAGTTTATGTTTAATAAATGTAGTTTAAGTAACGCTTTCAGAACACTTGTTAGAGAGTCTCATAAAAAAAAATAACTAAAACAAGCAAATAATCATAACAATAACATATGAAAAAGATTGCGGTTTTTTGACGGTAACACATTACCAAGTAACTTTGTTTGATATGGTTCAAAAGCAATCTAGCAATATTATTGTAAAAAAACGCGTACATGATGTCATATGTTTCCATACCATTCAACCAAGATACCCGAGCATATATGCACAATTGTTGTCACCGCAATGTGAAAATATGCATAAGCTTGCTCATCGTTACGGGAGACAACTTGAATATAAGATCATGATCCCGACTCTTGATTAACCCTCAATTACTAAAACATCAACATTTGAATGTCACTAATTAAAATCAAATAACTGTAAAAACATGCCCATGTGATGATGATGTGTGTTTCAAATAATTAACAATTAACCCCACTTGGTATGTACTAATATGAATCTAAGGTTTCTTCTTTTAGGACTAATGATGTATTGTACCAACTTGTTATTTATAGAAAGATAAAAGACAGACAAAGGACAATTTGCCATCAAAATTAGCAATATCAGTCACGCTCCAAATATTTCCCAATTAGGTAACCTTAATTTCTCTGAACAAAAAAAAAGCTAACCCTAACTTTTTTATTTAAACCTTATTTTAGGGCAAGTACTTGTCACGTTCACATGGTCCGCCACTCTTGTTTGCCTGGCGCGGTTGGCGAGTCAAATAATAGGTTGTTTTATTGCCTTAAAGGACTAAATTACCCTCTTTTTTAATATTGTCCCCTCCAACTTTGTTTTCATTTTAGCAAAACGTCACAAATTAAGTTAAAATAAATGTAACATTGAAGTGGATGTGGTTAGAATCATTGTCAGCTTTGAGAAAGTGTTCAGAAATTGGAAGTTCAAACGCAATTATCAAGGTTAGCACAACAAGTTTTATAATTTTATGTCGATCTGCGCCGCTGTAAAATATAATGCATATTAAAGATAATATAAATAAAATGCTACAGTTTTCTAGGCGTGTCATCATACCAACTGAAATGAAATGGGCTCCCAATGACGATTTAACAGGCATCTAGATCGAAAGTTACTGTACTTTTTTAAAGAAGAATTTGTATTGAAAAAACGTCTTGTATGTTCACATCTTTCAGGGTCATACATCCATACTGTGACAATAATAATGTCAAAATTTAATAGTAATAGCAATAAGAATACCATATATTTGTAGTTATAAGTAACATCTAAATAAGACAAAAAAGGTTATAATAATAACAATACAAAGATAAAAAAAGATTATTGGAGAGGTCTAAAAGTTAAGTTTAAAAAACATGAGCGCTTTATCTAGTTTAAAAGTTAAATTAAAAATTAAATTGCATTTTTGTCTTTAAGGTATAGCTAAATTGCAGGTTTCGTCATTAACGTTTCGAAAGTCCAGCGATAGTCCTCATTTTGAAGATTTTACTGCATGTTTGGTCCCTAATATGCAATTTAAAACCAAACTTCAAAATTTTAGGGACCAAATCTACAAATTTAGAGACCAAACATGCAACAAAACATTTAAAATGAGGACTACTGTTGCACTTTTAAAACGTTAAGGACAAAATCTGCAATTTGACCATACTTTAGGGACAAAAATGCAATTTACTCTTTAAAAAATATGTATTGGTGAGATTATTTATTGACATTTTAATATATGAAGTGGTAGAATTGGTCCACATTGGACATGTTCAAGATCTGGCTTGTTATGAAAGAAATACTTTTGCATTTCATATAAAAGAAGGAATATGAAATTTTAAATTGCACAACAAAAAAAATGTCATTTTTGTAAATATTTCTACATACTTTTAATAATGTGTAAAACATTTTGACCTTACTGACATTTATAAATTTATAAAAATCGATCACATTAGTAAGTGTGAACTTTTATTAAAGAGTAGAATTTTCACATTTGTATATGTATGAAAAAAAGTTTTACACTTGCAAGTTTGAAGAAATTTACAATTTGTCAACCCTTAAAAGTATAAAATTTGTCACACTTAATTTCCTGACACAAGTGAAAGCGTGAAAAAAATGAGTGTTACAAATTGAATTGTACACTTATAAGTGTCGACATATTTTAAATTTCTTTGCAATTACAAGTGCTAATATATTTTTCTTTACAATTGTAAATGTGAAAAAAATGGTATTTGGCGGAACCATCTCAAGTCCGTGTACCTTTTTGGTACCGAGCCCCCCACCCAACAAGGAAGGCATACCCCGGTAAGTTACCTAGGTAACACTGGCGCTTTTGCGGTAGTTGGTAGCCAACTGCCCTAAGGCAGCTGGTTAACAATTGTAAATGTGATAATTTGATAAGTGTGTATATATCTCAGACTTATCTTTACTATGTATAAAAATTTTTAAAACTTTTAACCATATATACTTGCTATTATTAGAAGTGTATTTTTTTTTTTTAACAATCAATCTAATGCAACTAATAATTATTCATTATAACTATCAATTATTTGTAATTGTACACATTAATTTAAATATTAAAACTTAAGTTAAAATGATGTAAATGCAAATTTGTAACTACACAAAGCTATAATAATGATTTGAATTCTTAACTACACATATGCATAATGATCATTCAATCTTTAAAACTCAATTTTGTAACTAAATATTTATATGATTATGACTACCATAATATTAAACAAAAAGGATTAGAAAACTTGTAAATTATTATCTCACGGACAATTTTACATACCCATGTCAGTAGTATAGACATTAAACATGATGTATTAATAAATTTCACGTAAGTTATGAGACACAATTAGTATCTTGGTGATTGTAATATATATTTCGTATCGAGTTACATCTCATTTTTTTTATATTAAAGACTTGCATAAATCTACTTTCATGATGAGTTGCGTAATATAATCAAGTATATTCATTCACTTTTACATAATAAATAAACGAAACATGAATCTCCTTTTTATAGCTGCAATCAACAATTAACACTGCCAACAATCATCACCGATTTTTTTTTCTTTATTTTTTTGCGTAAAGGGTTTCCTCGTACCATGATGATGATTGTGTTGATCCTTGTTTGACTGATGCTTAAATGTAGTTTTCTGATGTCTTTGATATTAGTCTTTGTGGTTAACTTATATAGCACGTGTAGTAGGTCTCATAAGTGTGACATGTAATTCTTATGATAGTTAGAGCGTTTATTTTTGCACAATTTTGAGCTGAGATGTGAGATTCACCAACATTCGTTGTAATTTTTCTTTTTTACTATTACTATATACTAGCATCAACTATGTTTGCTTTATGTATTTTTCTGCTATCACCACAGTATTATACGGGTACCATGTTAGTATGTAATAAATTTGTACAAATTTATAAGTGCCAAAATGTGACATAACTTTACACACTATTTTAAAGCGCGTAAAGAAATATTAACAAATAACATATATTTTTTTGTTTTGTTTTCGTAATGACAATAATGAGACTAACAAGCTTACATAACTAAAAGTATTGAGAATTTCTTATTCGTTTTGTGCATAGATATAAGATAAAGATAATTACGAACTATTGTAAAACAACATTTTGTATATTACCTTTGCACATGTCAGATTGACATGGAAATCAATGATTTATTTTTGAACAATATATATGTTAAAACGAGAAGGCCAATAATCCTGACCAACGTATTTCAATAGTGTTTTTTATAACGAATTGTTGTTCAACTAAAGATGTAACATATTAATGTTTTGGTGTAGCTAATTGACGAGGACAAGATTTGGGTTGTTTGTAGGAAGCGTGGATTCTTATTATTTTTCATGTTTTTCGTCATTTAGGAAAGTGCAAACGTGTGTTTAGAATATATTGAAACTTTATTAGGTTTCTTTTTGCATAACTTAACTTTCCCCAATAAATGTACGGCTTAGGGTTTTATAATTGATAACTTTTGATCATTTGATTAGTAAATAAAAGTGCATATTTTATTAGAGTTTTATCCCTTTTGAGGTTCCATCTTCGTACTCTTGGATTATGGTTTTAACAAATTCGCTTTCGCGTCATGCGTCAGCTGACATCTAGAGTTTATTAGTATCCTGGATGGTAAATGGTGTAGAAGGTTATGCGTCAATTAACGTCTATAGCTTTTTAGTATCTTAGATGGTGAATGGTGTAGAAGATTCAAAAATCAATAATATTGGTAAGGTGTAGTCTAAAGGGAACATGAATTATGATTTATCAAAATCGTATCCAAACTCGATAGGAAATCAACTATCTATCAAAAACTACGTTTTGTGTTCATATATACGTGTGGTATCAACCTCGAAAATCATGAGTGTAGCAATTACGGAGATTTAAAAATTCGTCCAACCATAGGTGGATCTATTGACAACCATAGGTGCAACCCATCTCCGTTCAATAATAAAAGGGCTGATGAATGAAAAGAAATAATGAACATAGAGATTCGACTACTAACAATCAAGTGGTGTCATTCAAGAGTTTTGATCAATAATAATGTATTTTCTTTAGTTATTGATAATTATAGGGATAAGGACTTGTCTCAAGAAAAATGGTCAACTACTTTAATTTTCTTAAGATAACTTGTTTGGTTTAGGGTCATGAGGTTTGTAGGATCTCAATATCTATTGGTAAATTCTAAAAGGAGCAGGCAATTTGTGATTTGAATGACATGGAGGATTGTCATATTCGGTTGAGAAAATCATGGCGTTGCAAAGTTTAAGATTTTTATGATTTAAAGCGTAATCTCCATCGTTTCTTATGAGAAAGAAAGAGAATTGTGATGATTCCATCTCAAGATCAAGTACATATACCAATGGCCAAGGTTAAGATTGAATACAATATATTAAAGATCGAGGTTGTTGAAGAACACGTTGAGAAAATCCAAGAACTTCAAGTTTGTGCACAATACAAAGAAATAAATTCAACTTTATTGGAATCAACAAAAGAGGTTGTAGTTTTGAAGAATTATGAAGAAAAAGCTTTGGGTTTTAAAGATTAAAAATGAGTTGAAGGTTTGAAGAATGGTGAAATCAATCAAGAGTTTAGTATGAATCTTGATGAGAAGAAGATGTATATGGTTAGAGATTTGAAGAAAATTGTAGCTTTTAGCTTTTAGATATCGAAGAGGAAACTCGTTTTGAAGGAAGAAGATGATTCGGGGCTGAAAACTCAAAGGTTTATTTCAAGTGAATACTTGTGGGGGTGTGGTAAACGAGTCAAGATCAAAGGCGTTAATCAAGAATCAAATGTCCACCCATGAGCAAAATTACACATGAGAACTCCAGGTCGACTTCTTTTCAAGTGAGGGGAATGATGAGGACCATATTTGATTTTTCATAGGAAGCCCGGATTTTTGTTATTTTTTTATGTTTTTCGTTATTTAGGAAAGTGAGAGGGTGTGTTTAGGACTTTTTAAAACTTTATTAGGTTTATTTGTGCACAAGTTAACTTTCCCTAATAAATATAGGGCATAGGGTTTTGAAGGAAGAGGAATTTCGTTTTGAAGGAAGAAGATGATTCTGGGCTGAATACTCAAAGCTTCGGTTCAATTATATACTTGTGGGGGTGTGGTAAACGAGTCAAGATCAAAGGCATTAATCAAGAATCAAATGTCCACCCAAGAGCAAAATGACACATGAGAACTCTGGGTCGAGTTCTTTTTAAGTGAGATGGAATGATGAGGACAAGATTTGGGTTGTTTCGTAAGAAGCCCAAATTTTTGTTATTTTTTATGTTTTTCGTTATTTAGTAAAGTGCAAGGATGTGCTTAGGACTTAATAAAACTTTATTAGGTTTCTTTTTGCACAAGTTAATTTTCCCCAATAAATATAAGGTTGAGGTTTTATGATATCTCTTGATCCTTTGATTAATAAATGAAAGTGCGTCTTTTATTAGGGTTTTATCCCTTTTATATGGGTTTATCCGGGTCGACTTCTTTTCAAGTGAGGGGGAACGATGAGGACAAGATTTGGTTGTTTCGTAGGAAGCCCGGATTTTTATTATTTTTTTTTTATCTTTTTCGTTATATAGAAAAGTGCAAGGATCTGTTTAGGACTTTTTAAAACTTTATTAGGTTTCTTTTTGCACAAGTTAACTTCCCCTAATAAATATAGGGCTGAGGGTTTTGAAGGAAGAGGAAATTTGTTTTAAATGAGAGATGATTCGGGCCTGAATACTCAAAGGTTCGGTTCAAGTATATACTTGTGGGGGTGTGGTAAACGAATCAAGTTCAAAGGCGTTAATCAATAATCAATTGTACACCCACGAGCAAAATTACACATGAGAACTCCGGGTCGAGCTCTTTTTAAGTGAGAGGGAATGATGAGGACAAGATTTGGGTTGTTTCGTAGGACGCCCGGATTTTTGTTATTTTTTTATGTTTTTCGTTATTTAAAAAGTGTAAAGGTGCGTTTAGGACTTTAAAAAACTTTATTCGGTTTTTTTTTCACAAGTTTATTTTCACCAATAAATATAAGGCTGAGGGTTTTATAATTGATATATTTTGATCATTTGATTATTAAATAAAAGTGCATCTTTTATTAGGATTTTATTCCTTTTGCGGTTTGATCCTCGTACCTTTGGATTAGCGTAACCACTGAATTAGGGTTTAACAAAATTCACTTTCGTCAACCGCATCAAAATATATTAAGCACCTACACTTATCTATATGAATTTATATGTACTTTTTAGCTTAAAGAATAAATGTCATTTTTATAAGTATGAAGTTTAGACAGAACTCGTACAGTTTTATTAGCGATTCTATTAAAAAAAAAATTAAAATTACTCATACATCCTTAACTATAAATGATAAATAGCATTCACAACTTAATTAATAATTTACTATGGTTTGATCCTCTAGTTCTTATCCTTTTTTCGGTTCAAACAAACATCTTTTTCAAGATACATTTATCCTAGTTTTCTCACAATATCTTTCTAGATATTTTGAATATTAAACCTAAACGCTAAAATGTTGCATTGAATGTCAACGGAAAAATCGGCCAGGTTAATAATAGAAACCGCAAAAGTTAGGCTTGCTAGAAGAGTGGGTCTCGACTCTATAAGCATTGAATTGTATTTGACTCTTTGCTCGATTTGCAATGGTGGCCTTGAATAAGAAAAGCACTAGTTATCGATTGTTGCCTTGCTAAGGATATATGGGAGGTTGTGCTTAAATGGTGG
This sequence comes from Chrysanthemum lavandulifolium, assembly GCA_022545495.1. Classification (NCBI taxonomy): domain Eukaryota; kingdom Viridiplantae; phylum Streptophyta; class Magnoliopsida; order Asterales; family Asteraceae; genus Chrysanthemum; species Chrysanthemum lavandulifolium. Next base: position 4,074,732 of record CM040242.1, on the reverse strand, counting down.
AGCCTTCGTAATATGACTATCTCAAACTTCAATGATGCAATCAATGTGGCGGATCAGGTGACCTTTTGATAATGATTTTGACCTTCAATTAGACCATATATACTTACATGTTGGCCTTAGTAATCGGGCTAGACCATACATCGAGTTGGCCTTAGTAACATGTTTATTCAAATTTCTTGGTTACGAGGGTATCGAATCCAATTATGCTTTGATGTAAAACCACAAACAGATGACACTCTTTGTAAGGAAGTTAAGGTGCTTACGCACTTGTGGAATCTACATAGAAAAAAGAAAATCAATCCCATTTGGAATGGTTGTTTAAATAAGTGATCTGCTTTCTGTGTGAATATATAATCCTTTGTAACTCTTCCAGCTTATTGCTAGCTTGTTTATATATATTTGCATTGTTTTCCAAAAAGATTCTGGGTTCTCTTTAAAAGAAAAGGGGCTTGTTTGGAATTAGTACAATTTAGGAATAACCTAATATTCCGTCTACAAGGGAACTGATTATGTATGTATTCGGATGACACGAGTTCGGAAAACAGCTAGACCAGATGTGTCTGGAGGATATGGTTGTAATCAAGCCAATTCAAGCTCGAGCTTGACAGGGTTTGAGCTCGGTTCGAAAATCACAAGGTAAGCCGAGCTCGGCTCGATAGCTCGATGAACTTTAATCATTCAAACTTGAGCTTGGCTCCATTGATATTCAAATAAGGCTCGGGCTCGACTCGAAAAGCTCGAATATGTACATAAATATTGTATTCGATAGTCAAACTAGTCAATAAAGTCAAGAAAATACGTGATGAAATCAAGAGGAAAAAACTTGTATGAAACATTGGAGCATTTGTTAGCACTTCTGTTATTATAAGATCTTTAAGTTATATAAACAATCTGGAATTTTATTACAATATATGAATACCGATGTTTACAAAGACTTTGACCCCTATATATACTAACCCAACCTACACAACTTCTGATGAAACGTTGTGACCAGTTATACACTTTCAATTCGACCCATTACACCCCTAATCTATTTACAATGACATAATACCACTAAACTTTATTTTAACTAATGACACTAAGACCCCTATACTTTATAACTAAACTATATTTGGTTTAAACGTCCAATACTCCCTCCTAAACTAAATATAGTTTAAGTAAGGTCTTCATCCTTTCTTGATCCGTCTTCCTATCATAGCACTGTTGGCTCATCATCCTCTTGGATCAAATTTGCCTCATGCTCCTTTTCCCACTTTGGACATTCGCTTTTGTAGTGTCCAAGTTCTTTGCACTTGTAGCATCTTATCTGACTGTTGTCTTGATCACCATCCTTTTTCTTCCATGGTTTCCAATTCTTGCCTCTGCCACGTTCGGTTCTTTCTTGACTTGAATTCACATGACCGCAATGTTCACATTTGTGTTCTTTGGTCTTTTCATCTACATTGCTGAAAAGTATGCTACTAGACCCATCTTCTTCCTTAACTGCCTTTTTCGTCCATTCTTCAAAGGCTTTTAATCTCCCAATGGCTTCTTGAAATGGCATAGTATTCAAATCTGCGAACTGTTCTATTGCTGCAACTATTTGCCTAAACTTTTTTGGCACTGAACTCAAGAGTTTTCGCACCATTCTTTTATCTTCCACTGTATGCCCCAAATTGCTTGCTTGTGATGCAATTTCACTAATTTTCCCGACATACACATCTAAAGACTCACCGTCTTTCATCTTCAACTGTTCAAACTCTAATTCAAGTGTCTGAACACGCGCTTCCTTAACTCTGTCAACTCCAACATGTCGAATCTTCAACGCATCCCAAGTCTCCTTTGGCGAATTAAGGTTAGCAACTTGCAATACCATACTTTCTGGAATTGCTTGATATAGCATTGCAATTGCCGAGTTATCCTTCTTCTGATCGACCTCGGTTCCTTGCGTTGGTTCAATCACTTCCCAAATTCCATGGACATTAAATATCGCCCTAATCTTTACAGCCCAAATCGTTTAGTTTGTAGAGTTTAACATTGGATACTGGAAATTCATTGCTGTCTCCTTTACGGTTATGATTTCCTTATTCTTATCATTCGATCCACTACCTGTCATCTTCCTTTTCTTTTTTCCTTTTCCAATCTTAATCTAAACCAAATGTCCGTAATACCTACAGTGCCCTGGTTAACCAACGGTTTACCTACTGTATCTTCCAAGAATAATACCCTGGTTTCCTTCTAACCAACTACTCTTAACTAACCACAATCTCTGGTTTTTAAACCTATTGCTTTCACCAAAACAATCCCACAGTATTATCGTAACCTATTGTTTTCCACCCAAGACAATTCCACGGTTTTCAAAACCTATTGTCCTAACAACACCAAAACAATAATCCATTCTTAAAACTATTGTATACAAATCCGAAATAATTCCTGTTTTAAAAACTTGCTTTCACACCCACTAAAACAATTCCCTGTTTTCAACTCGAAAACTATTGTTTTACAAATCCTAAAAATAGTATTCTGATTTTTTCGGTTGTAAGACAAATCCAAAAATCAATCGCTTCAATTTACTAAGAAACAATACCCTAGTTTTTCCCTGGTTGTCTAACAAATCCAAACCACTATTCTTAACCTTTTCCTAATTGTAATAATTCTAAATTCCTACACTAAATAAACAATTCGAAATTGAAAAAACTTATCTCACTGTGTTCGGTTCCGTAATTCAAAATAATTGTTTTCTTGTCTCCTTTTCGAGCAATGACAACAAGAATCGTACTTTTGTTTTTTCAAAACTTGAACAAACAACCACAAATCTTACGCCTCCTTGAATCGATTGAACCGTAGGCTCGATGCCAATTGTTAGCACTTCATTATTATAAGATCTTTAAGTTATATAAACAATGGAATTTTATTACAATATATCAATACCGATGTTTACAAAGACTTTGACCCCTATATATACTAACCCAACCTACACAACTTCTGATGAAACGTTGTGACCAGTTATACACTTTCAATTCGACCCATTACACCCCTAATCTATTTACAATGACATAATACCACTAAACTTTATTTTAACTAATGACACTAAGACCCCTATACTTTATAACTAAACTATATTTGGTTTAAACGTCCAATAGCATTAGGGTTTAAAAAGTCCTTATACGAAAAATATTCAACTATTCTACTAATATTCACATTTGCATTTAGGTTGTTTACATAAGTATATATAGTAAAAATATTTATGTACATGAAGGCTTGAAAAGCTCGATAAAAGCTCGAGCTCGGATCGTTATGTGCTTCGAGCTAGTTTATTGGGCTCGGGCTCTGGCTCGAGCTCGATAAAACTCGACTCGATCGAGTCAAGCTCGAGCTCGAGTTGCTTAATAAAAGTTTGGCTTGTTTGTAGCCCTACTGGAGGACAACTAGGGGGAATAGTTGCAAGTGCATAAATGACGTGGCAGGAGCCACGTGTTAAAGATAAGCACTCTTTCATCCAAAACCTCTTTTATCCAAAGGTTCTTGCCAAGGACCAAGACTGAGGCACCACACTCAAATATTGTGGGATGTTGCATCTCACGTGCACATGCCTTGTAGCACCTAGGCTAGGCATAGCACGGCTCACCATTTCTCCATGTTGTCAGGTACAATAAATGGTATAAATACACCGACCACGTTTGGTTTTAGGTTACTCATTTATCTAGCCGACTGGCCTTAACTCATACTTACTTTCACGCCGGAGCTTTGTCTTGAGACAAACCCAAGGCGAGGCTAACATTTTTCTTTCACTTGTGTCGCGTGTTTTGAGGAAGTCACTAATCACATATGAAAGAACCTACACACGTTAGCACGAGGAGCAGTTTATTGCTTCTACAAGAACAAAGCAACCGAGAAAATTATAATCTCATAAAAGGTGAATGAAATTTTAAAGAACACTAATAGAACAACAAAATAATGTGACATGTGTTTGGTTACGACATATAAACAAGACCTGGTAAAACAATAAGAGTTTGATACAAACCACATTCAACATGCCATACGACATAATTTTGTTCTCTCTCACACACAAACCAACTAAATAGGATCATATTCCCTACATATTAGCTTAAAACAAGAAGTTTCACATTCCATCCATGAAAGTATCATTCTAAGGCTTGATGTAATAGTTACCATATCCACCACTGCCACATCATCGACACATCACCATTCAGTACATCACAAACCCTTCACTAAACAGGGGTAGTGGTTCACCAAACATATTTACATATTTTTCTATAATTGGCCTTTGGGGGAGTCGTCTAAACACAACTTTTAGTGGCAAACCAATGCCAAAATCCAACCACCATCGGTGGTGGTGGCTTTGCGATAATGGTTCGCGTGTGGTACGCCAACCGCTGGCAAATGGTGCCTTTATTACACCCACCCTAAGTCATTCCATGCATCATCTCCTATCTCTATCTCTCTAATGAATTTTTGTTATTGTATATGAATGGAAAACAAAAAAACCGATAAAAATATATTTGAAGAGAGTTATTTATGTTGACCTAAAAAGGTAAAATTATGAACCTTCTCTTAAAGAAGATTATCCAGATGCTCAAGGCTTATCCCAAAAACATGTCTAACTATAAGATGTAAAAATAAGGTAAATAAGTACTTTTATCATTCTATATTATCCTCCTGCCATACAAATATATAAAATGTGTCGCGAATCAATTCTTTCTCCGAATATAGTACATTGATTATTTCACTTGTCAAAATTATAATTTTTGGGTAAAAGGTCAAAGACCCGGTAAATATATTACTCCAAAAATGTTTAGGTACAAAGGATATGGGTGAATCCCATATCTCACCCCGTTACATAGACGAAAAGCTTACATAACAAGATACTTCCTATTCTCTATATAAAAAAATAAACCACTACTCAAAATATAACATTAGACTCCTATGTAGCTAACATTACTTCCTACCAAGACCTTGGAGCTTGATACCATACGTGTCATAATAGGCATCCAAATTTCTTGGAAGATCGTAAACCTGATCCGCATAGTTATCATAATCATAGTCATCATAGTCATCTTCGCGATCATGACCACCACCAAAAAGATTACTCGACTCATCAAAGGTATTCACAACCTCCTCATCATCATTATCAGAATCCATAATCTCTCCCACCTTAGTGAATGGGTTAACCCTTTTAGTAAAAGAAGTAGCCGGTAAATCCTTATTATAACCCTTATAATCAACATTTTTAATAGGATTACCATTATCATCAACAAGAGTAGCTTTCCCATCGATAAGAAGCCTTTCAAACTCCCCAATTTTCTCAACAATAAAGGGTAGGACCAACCGCGTTAGCTTCCATTGAATCACTCACAAGCGGATCTTGTGATACATTACCTGTCTCGAGAGACCCAACCTCCTTTGCATCCATTATATTACATCAGTATGATTGCCACGGTCATCAGAATCGATCGTATTTAGTGCAGCAAAAGGATTAGATGTAGCAATCTTTGTCCCACACGTACTAGCTACATCAGTGTCTTTCTTCTTCGCACTATCCACCTTCTTGGGTTCAGGAGGAGGCGCTTTAGGTTGATGCCTAAATTTAGGACCCACTTTAGTAAAACCTCCTTTACCTGGAACACTTGGACCACCATTCCTACCCTTATTCTTGTTAGTGACAGTTTGATAACCATCATTAACAGTCTGTTTAGCCTGAGTAGGAAGTGGAACAAATTTAGGACAATCAATCAGCGTATGACCAAATAATTTACACGTATCACACCAAGGCGGTTTCCATTCGTATTCCACCCGAATCTTTTCATAGTAGATCCTGTCCCATCAAGTAATGGTATCTTAACAGTGATGCTCTCCCTCGAGACCTGATCTGCCTTAACTTCAATCAAGCACCTAGCAAAACTACTTCGACCCCATGATTCCAAGCACATTTGACTAGTATAAGAATCTAACATTTTTGGCGTACCAATCAATGTAGCTAGGAGGCTGAGACCATCATCAGAAAACATAGCAAGGGGCACGTCATGGAATTTAACCCATATCGGAATATTAGTCAAATCCTCTTTAAGCAGATTAGTATTCAAAGTCCATATTTTAAGAATAATTGGCACATTCCTAATCATCCACGGTCCGTTTTCAAGCACATCATCAACATCTTTACGAGTGAAAAACTTAAGAAAAGAACCCCTTCGCATTCATCATAACCTTTTGAATACCACACTTGGCCCATGTATTACGAACATCATAAGCAACAATCGAAAAAGCAATACGTTTACCAAGGAAATAACCATACAGGGTATTCTCAAATTTAGAGTTTACCTCTTCAACGAATTTCATAGGAATGGAGAGATCCACCCCATTAGACGTTTTACTACACTCCAACCTACGAAAATTAGATTTGCGCTTCGTCGAATCAATTGACGTAGCACCATTAACATTAGCAGAATTCGTACCACTTGTAGCCCCAACATACGACATACGTAATGTATTAACCTCAATAGATTGAATAATTGGCGTAGCACCAGTTAATTTGTCCTTAGGCGAAGAAACATAACTCGTATGCAAAGGAGAAACATGTACCCTTCCAGCTTTAGGAGCTACACTAATACCATCACCACTAGGCAGATTAGCACCCCTAGTGGTGTCATCGACACCGTAAATAGTAGATGGGAAATCTTGCATATTCAAGATACTTGTAACACCAAGAGGCCCAACATCCCAAAATCCCGAATCATCAATACTCTATGTCCGTTCCCTAGGCGCATGTGAGACCGGCTCCACGACCTCATTGGCATTCATGCCCCCTTGAAAAGCAGAATCATTAAGATTTATATCATATGGAACCGGCTCCACATGAGGTTCACTCTGCCTACAATCCATTGAGGCATCCATATCAACGTTAGGCACACCCTCCATTCATCACGAAAATAAAAAACCCTAACCAAAATAACACAATTGAAACAAGAAGAAAACAACCAGTACCAAACCACGTAATCGGAACGTATTAATTAAACGAAACTAGGGTTTATGCATAATCATAATAAATCAACCCATGAATAATAATGAAACCGAGTTTAATCAATTCAGTAATAAGGATATACGAATCAACAAAAAGCCCACACAAGCGTTCTAAGAAAATCCTTACCAATTACTCCAATCGACCCAAGAAGAAGATGGGGTAATTAGGAGAGTAATGAAAAAAAACGATTTAGTGTTTAAGGTGAATCGCCAAGGAGGGGTGGGGAGAATTCATCCACTTGTCAAAATTATATAAGTAGGAAGATAAGTATGCAAATACAAAATGTAAAAGGATATATCATTTTCCCAAATTTAGTAGTCGATATGAGGATAAAAAACGAATATGACACTTGTCTATCATTAAGTTAATTAGGCATATACTTAGTCACATATTATATGCTACGCTTATTTTTATATTATTGTTTTTAGAATAAAAGAAGTAATAGAAATGTGTACGTGAACATGATGATGAACAAATATTCATATTGTAACAACAACAACGATATCCAATTCTGTCAGAGTTAGGTATGAGTCATATTGTAACTGACAAATAAAATCATTAATATTTGAAGAAACTAAATAAAATACAAATCAAGAAGACTTACTGATCAAAGTTAATGATAAGGATAAAATATATTAATCACCAAGTGAAACTTACATTTTACCTGTCTATATTTTACCTCTCCCATACCCCGCTTCGGCAAGATTAGGTATGTTGTTGTTGTTGTTGAAACTTACAAGATACAATCAAGAAGCATTGGACAAAACCTAATTTTCCAAACAACACCATTCAAAATACTAATGAAGTACATACAACTCTATAGAATACAAGCTATAATATTCAAACCTAAAGACTCCTACATACAAAGATTGGAACTATCCAAATGGATTGCCTCATAAAAAAACCTTGCATCCATAAGGAGAATTCCCAAACAATCCCATACAAGAATCTCATGGTGTGGACAACAAATGCAAAAGACTATCCAAATAGATTGCCTAAAAAAATTTAAAAAAAAAACCCTAATGCGAAAACCTAAATAAACAATATAATGTAACTAGTACGTACTATTTGGTACTACATTCATCCTATATTAATTGTTCAGTTTTGACTTTTGAAATTATTATTTTTTCAAGTTTGACCTTAAATATTTTTATTTGTGTTATATAATATTTGATGAAAGTTATTGCAATGAAAATATATTTAAAACCTAATATATTTTCATATATATATTGCATCAAATATTATATAAAACAAACAAAAATATTTATGATTAAAATTGAAAAGAAAATACTTTAAAAATCAAACTGGACAATTACTCCAATATAAACAGATGGAGTAATATTTATACACAACACCAAAAATTCTCAACCAAATACCTGACGACATGTTTTGTAATAGGTGTTGATACGCACACAATTTTTTTTAGTTACATCACTTTATACAAACTGTATATCATAGCGTACAACATTGTAATCCACAGATTATGGTGAAAGTATAAATAAATGTGATGTGAGTATCAACACTCTTTGTAATAATTGGAAATATAAGGAATTAATGTGCTCAAAGAGGAAAGACAAAGGTTAATACTGAAAAAGAATATTAAATGTTTAACTCATCGAACGAGGGTAAAAGAGTCATAACACCAAATCTTGAAACCCTCAAAACAAAAAGTAGCCACTACCCTTCAAAGATGAAAAGTCGAGCTTTTGGCTACAAAAGGTCACACGTGTCAGTGATCCATAGGATTCATTTTGTCAAAACCAATAATTAAGATTAAAAAATACCTAATTAATTCAAATAGCAACTTGATTGGCCCACGTGTCGTTACCTTACTCATATTCTAAATCAGGTAATGAAACAAAAGCGGTTTTATGGAAACTAGATAGTGGTTTTGTAGAGAGAGAAAAGGGTTTTTTGTAATACCTACCTTATATCTAAACACACTTTCCTAATGTAGAAGACGACCCTTACCTCAATCAGGAAACCAGAGATCACACACACACATACAGAAATAGATTTAGAAAGAGAAACCTAAAGATATAGAGAGAGAAACGAGTGAATTAATTGTTTGCATCCAAAAATCACCTCAAAGTAAGCTAACTTATTTCCTCTTTTGTTTTTACAACACACACTAACAGGTACTTGATCTATCGATCACACGTATAATTCGTTTTGCTTAGATTCGTTAACTTAACAAATTTTTATCTATATCTGTATCTGTATCTATATGTATCTAATTGTATTATATACATTTAGCTATATACGAATGCATAGATATTTTTTATTTGTGTTATGTTGAATTGATTTGGTGTTTGATTGATTTAATTTTGATTAATGAAAAATAATTAATTAGGGATCGGTATGGGGAGAGGTAAGATCGTGATTAGGAGGATCGATAATTCAACGAGTAGGCAAGTTACTTTCTCAAAGAGGAGGAGTGGATTGTTGAAAAAGGCTAAAGAGCTCGCGATCTTGTGTGATGCTGAGGTTGGTGTTATGATCTTCTCTAGCACGGCAAACTTCATGAATTCTCGAATACTAGGTTAGTTTTACCAGATCTATGGATATTTTTATTTATGACGTCATCTTCGTAGTTAATATTTTTCTTTATTACGTCATAATTAAGTTTATGTTTATTTGAGTTTCATTTCGTTACTTTCATTGTATGCTTTTGCTTCTAATCTTCTATACCGGGTTATATATAAACATCTTTGATAATAATAGCTCATATGAGTATATGACTATATAAGTATATTTTCTGAATATTAAGTTCATGCTAGCCAACTTCATAGAAGTGAAACAGTTATTGATGCTCACACATGCTTATAATAGTTTATAAACTATTGTACTAACCTTTGATACCGAACAGAAATGAGAAAACATAGAATGAATGTAGTTTTTTCCAGAAAGGAAAATATATTTGATATATGTCTGACAAAAGAGTAAGTGTAGATGTAGAGCATCTTTTAAATGTTAGCTACTTAATAAGCCAACATTTGACCCATAAAAAGCACATAAAAGTTTATTAGTAAAATGCTTAATCTTGTACTATTCATGTTATTTATAAAATCATATCAAAGACAAATGAATCACAAGTTATTTTCAAAGGACCACTTATTGGGGGAGACTAATAAGTTATATAACTACACTAACATATAATAAGGTAATCGATATATTAAATCATTGGTAAGTGAAATTATATTACAACAAAACAGTAGAAAGTGATCACAATGCTTCAACATTATCTATCTATTTCGTGTGTGTGTATTTATGCTAACCAAGACGAAGCTTATATAACCTTTTCCAGCTGCAATATGGGGAAGCTCTCTTAGAATGACGGATAATGATCGTACGACTGTAGTTAATATAGAATGTATACCGGCCTCCTAGAGGTTAATGATTATGTATAATGATGATTTGTATTAGTCTCCATGTTTTAAGATATGCTGTTAATTAAGATGCATCTTTGTAAGTAGAAGATATAAGACTATCAAATAAACTTTGCATGGCCAGGAGTGAATTAGTTTTCATTTGTGCATGCAAAGGGTATATGATCTTTCTAGTTCTATTACTGTTCTCTATGGCATAAATTGCTTTAATTTCTATATATACTTCACCTTAACGAGGAAATATGATTTAACAAAGAAAATACCATCACAAATAATATGATATTTTTTCAGTGGAACATTTCTTGTGAATGAGTTTTCATGCAAACCTCATGGAGGGACATGTTGTGGTGTTAAATTTTTCATAAATATTAATTTATTTGTTTTTTCTTATTGAGCTTCTAACAGATTTAACTATTATATATTGTATGCTAGTGATCATAAATTCATCAGAACTAAACAATTCTCAACCATCTGTTTGAGTTTAAATCATTTGTGGACTTAAATTGATAAACTTGTCAATAGACATTTGCAGGCAATATAAAGGCCTTGCCATGCACAACATGAATATATGACACCTTATAGTATCTAGGACTATTAAGATATCATCAAACCTGTACAATCTTTTAAGATGGATTTATTTCTCTTTTTATAGGTCCTTTTGCACGAGAGTGGTTATTTTTGTGGACTTACATTTTGAGATTCATCATGGTGTTGCATGTTTTCGAGTCTGATGTGTTATTTCCAAGAGTGTGCTTGTTTGGTACTAGTTATCTAAGTCGAGTGTTTGGTTTCGGCTCTTTGTTTAGTTTGCATTAAATTTCTAGCTTTTCGCTAATTTCTCTCTTCTACATACTATTTCTTTAGAAAATGGTACATTCCATCTTCATGCTTTTATTATTTGATATTATCGTTAAACTTGGACAATATCTAAAATTCAATATAGTCATCCAAAGACACCTTAAGTATATATATTTTTTGGGTAAAAGGTTTTTACGCCCAGTGAATATAGTACTTAAAAAACGTTTAAGTACATCTTATATATATATATGTGGTTATATATACCAAAAGAAAGATCACTCTCTATACTTGAAAGCATTATATATATATATATATATATATATATATATATATATATATATATATATATATATATATATATATATATATATATATATATATATATATATACACACAAGATAATGAAGTCATGTATAGTTACAATCTGACTTGTCTACTAAGCTCTCATAATACCTTCACAATTGTCGATACTATACAATAAGTTTCTGGTCTTCTAAACATAATTTATTGCCTAAATTTAGTTTAAGGTTTCCTTAGCCATATAAAGGTTGAATGTGTTGGCTATATTTGTGAACTAATGCATTGCAATTTGTTCACAATAATTCATTCGTCCTTTTTCAGCTTAAAAACGGTTAATTAATAGGGTCAATTGCATATATACCCACTAAAACTTGCATATATATATACCCAAAACATGCTTAAAATGCATTGTACATCATGCAATTAAAACTTGTATTATGGGAAAATATGCAAGTTTTTAAGTTTTAGTGGGTATATATGCAATTCCCCCTAATTAAGGGTCAATATTAATATGATGTATTATTATAATTGAGCATTAAAAAGTCATCTCAACTAAACTATCACAATTATTAACTTTGAAAAGTCGGAAAAAATATTTTATTTCATAAATAAGAACTTGGATACCTTATATTTAGAAAAATAAAGTTAAGTACAAAAGATTCAAATGTACCGAAAATGCGATACCGCCCTTACCTAGGGGGTGTTCACAAATCGGGTAATACCAACATAAACTAAAAACCAAAACCGAACAAAATAGAATTAAACCACGCCGAATTTGTAACCGAACCAAACCAAACCAAACCAAACCGAATTAAATATTCAAATTTCTGTTTGGATATGTTTTGGCAAAATGAAAATCGAACCGAACCAAAAACCGAAATCTCTCTCTCACACACACACACACACACACATATATATATATATATATATATATATATATATATATATATATATATATATATATATATATATATATATATATATATATGGATCCATTGAAAAGGATTAAGTCCTTCTCAATTGAGAAGGATTTTTAAACATGATAGATTTGAAACCTCGATTCAAGTTTTTCAAGTGTAGGACTCATTTTAGGTCCAAAATATGTAAAAAGTAATTGAATTAATGTTAAAAATCTCACAATTTTGAGATATAAGTATAATTCTTAATCATATGTACAACTGTAATGAAACATTACCGTAACTCGATTTTTACAAAGATTTGTGAATCAAATTTGTGATTTATAAATTCGATTCACTATTAATTGATGTATCCTTGTGAATCAAATAGAAAAAATATGAATCAATAGCTCAAACGAAGATTTCTCAATCTTCTTAATTTAAAAACCTTTTCAATGGAACCAAAGCTATATATATATATATATATATATATATATATATATATATATATATATATATATATATATATATATATACACACACACAAAAACATAAAACAAAACTATTAAAACTCTTCCTAATATAAATATAACAATTTTTAAGCTTGAAATATTTTTTTTTACTAAAATCTATATAAGCGAGTGAAAATATATATAAATTATGTAATTCGAGTCAACTCGAAAACCGAACCGAATTCAAATTCGGTTTAATTAAATTTGAATTCAGTTTGGTTTGTTTTCGGTTTTCCCCAAAATTGTTTTTCTGAACCGAATAAACCAAACAACCCGATGATGTACTAAATCCGGTTTTAAATTTATAAATGGAAATAGTTTGGATTAACTAGCATTAACGGAATGTGTATCTAGTCACATGTAATTTATCTTTAGTAAGTAAGCGTGTCGAAAACGAAGAGCAAATGATTTTGTTTGATTCAAATAAAATAAAAATAACTAACTATGAAAGCAATTTTTTAAAACCTAAGTTTGTTTTAGATTCAAATGATCATAAATTGAAAATTAATTAAATAAAAATAAAAGAAAATAACGTAAACTAAATTGTAATTGAATTTAAGAAAAGACAAACAATGTTAACCTCATTCTATCATTTTTCTTGAGTGACAAAATTTATCCATGCAATGTCTACTTATAATCTTACTAGTGGCTCTAATATCGTATAAGCCCAATGTTATATATTGCTACTTGTACCTATGATTTCTAACTAATCTATGTGACTTGCTTAGTGATGAATACTCAACACTTAACTACTTAGGGTCCGTTTGGTTGGGGTCCATAGGATCAAAGAACAGGATTTGTTTTATTTTAAGTTTTTTGGTTTGAGATTTCAGTTACACAACAGTGTTTCAAATCTTCAAGTAAAGGTTTCACCAAAAGTCACTTGAGTGTTATGGTTTTCTGATATTTCATTTTAATTCTATGACATAAGTTCACAAAAGTTGGTTTCTAGCCACGTGATTTCAAACCATTAAGTAAATGTCGGTTCCTAGCCACATGATTTCACCAAAGTTAATTTTATTTTTTATACATATTAATTTTATTTTTACACTATTTAATATATAAAATTATTTTCTTTCTCTTATATCAAAATTAAATCCAAATTCTAATCCAAATTTAAATCCAAATCCTAAACCCACCAACAAACCAAAAAGGCTCTTAGTGAACTTTCATTCACATTCGTGAACTCTACCTTATAGCCTACTAGTTATAGCTCTAGCCACAAAGAGAAATTTATTGTTCATTCATGAATCAAGTAATTAAGTTTTAGCTTTTAACATAATACTTAATCTTTTATATAATAAAAGAATTACATCACTTTAAAGCAATTTTGCCAAAACAATCTTATTAAAAAAAAAAGTGGACCAATCAGGTTACTCTATTGTGATATGTGAAAAAATCGAGCAATTTGATTGACCAATAAAAGTCCAAATTGAAGATCAATTTGGTCAAACTATTAAATTTTCATCTAATTTATAAATTATGCTAAAAAACAAATGTGTCAATTTTGTAAAAATATATTAAAAAAACTTTAGTTGTTACATTTTAATTAAAATATACTTATCGGTTTATGTGTTTTTAAATAATTGTATAAACTTAATAAATACTCCCTATAGTTTATATTTTATAAAACAAATACAACAATATGTTGTTATTTATAAATATTATTATTATGTATATATTAAACTAATGTATTTGCAAGGAGTTATAAATATAAAAATAAACCACGAGCTAATGTGGCATATAAATGAAAACGAGATTATACATTAACGAACGACTTATATTATTCTTCTTTATGAGATTAAGTAAGGATATCCGGAAAAAAGATTCTTTTTTGACAATCTGCATTCAATAACGACTCATGTTATTTCTTTTTATAAGTTTAACCAGTGCACGGGTTTAAAAATCAGCTTAAATTATTATTAACATAATATCAAAATGAAAGCAGGACCTCACACGTTACATATAATAATAACACATATCTTTTTAAGGTGATTAAGTGCTACTAAATACACATAAACAAGATCAACATAAACACCATACCAGTTAAATAAAGTCAAATCTTTCATGCAACAAAAATCTATATAAAATATTAATCAATATCAAAACATAATGAAAAAATTATATAAAAACACGTGCGAGCATGGGTATTATAATTATATCAGTACTAAAAATCTAATATAGTTTTATAAAAAATTCTTAAACATTACAAAATCATGAATTTATGAATTGTCACCATCTTAACTTCGAAACAAAGTTATTGAAATATTATTACTCATTATACTATCTGCCCAAACCCCATGCGTTTATGATTTCTAAACTAGTTACTATCAACAAGCAAAACTAATGAGCAAAATATAAAGATTGAAAAATAAGCATATAAACTATCTAGTAAAACCATAGGTCAACGTCTAAATCAAGTTAATAGATTAATAGGTTCATAATAAGGCTAATACAATGGTGTTTGACCAACAATCATAAATAACATAAAGCAAAAGATAGAATTCAATAAGCAAAACATACTTATAATCAAAGAATTAAGCAAACTGAATTTAATGTTTATGATGTTTAGATCTTGCTTCTCTTGATAATTCAACTTCCAAAGTGATGGTAAGCCCTAAAAATGTCTCAAAATTGTTTGGAGAGTTGGGGTCATCTTTAGGTTGAGTTTAGTTTATTTTTACGCCGTAGAGTGAAACTATCCTATATGTTGTAGAGCTCGCGAATTTGCATTATGTATGTTGATTTTATGGCTTAGCTCAAAACACAAAAATTATAGATATCTCTTTTCTCTTTCCATGGTCACTTGATTCACCTAAAAGGAGATCGTATGAAGGAGTTATGGCAGAAATGCTACATCAACTTTTAAAGACATCACGTAAATTTGATTTCAACTTTTGGCTTCGTTTCTTCATTTGATTCTTTCACGAGCCTTCCGTAATCAACTTCTATATCACAAAAGTATGTTTGAGTATTTCACCTAAAAAATCATCCAATAGACTTGCATTCTTCGTGTCATTTTCTCCTAAATTCATCATTCAGTCAAGGTTACATCGATTTCCTTTGTTTCTTGCGCATTTCGTGTCTTTTTGTCTGGTGCTCCTTTTTAAACCTAAAATGAAAATAGATACCAATTAAGTATCAAATCTTACACAAATGCAATGATCATGAGCAATAAACGTGAGATAATAATATATAAAATGTGTATTATTTGATGTTATCACCTGATAGCCAAACCGATGAACACCCCTACCGTTACCTACATGAAGAAAAAAAAAAAGGTGCGATTTCACAATTTTAAAGACTAAAGTCGAATACTTTTGTGTTGCTTATCGTTTCTACTTGTTATATGAAAAGAAATGTGAAAGACACTTAAAAATTCAGTCATCCAACATGCTCCTTTCTTCATATTACCTTTCTTTTTCTTAGTTAACCAGATTTCATTGGTACAAACAAGATGACATCTATCAAATAAAATAGTACTTCATCCATCCAATATTAACTGTCCACTTTGACTTTTTTGGTATTTCTTTTTCAACTTTGACTTTAATACTTTTGTTTTTGTTATACAATACTTGATAAAATCTATGAATAGATTAGGTTATTCTTTTTAATTATTTTTTTTTGACAAATGAATAGATTGGGTTATAAATTTATTTTCATTGGTCAAATTTTTATTAAATATTATGTAACACAAACAAAATTATTTAAGGTCAAAGCTGAAAAAGTAAGACTTCAAAAGTAAAAACTAGACAATTAATATAAGGCGGAGGTAATAACCAGTAGCTTAAAACAGTTACAAACAAAAACACGGAGCGAACTTTAACTTTGTTAAAAGGTATAACTGGAATTTACTAATAAATTGATTCATTTCTAATTGATTTTATAATCAAATAGGTAAATATGAAAATTTAAGTACTGCTTGTTTTTTCAAATCGTATCTCTTAACAGTCTCTTAATCTAACACATCCAGATGTAGTAAGAGATCAAAATGAGTGTTTTATTTTTCATATTATTAAGAGGCAGTAAGAGGCAACCAGTTTAAGAGCATTTGTTTTTTTAATTTGATCATTAAAAGGCTGAAATTTTTCTTACATTTTTTGTTTTTACGTATTTTCTTTTGTTATGACTTTTTATTTGAGTGTTTTATGTTATTTTTTGTTTTTTTGTCTTGTTTCACCTTTGTTGTTTGTATTAAAAGAATTAAAAAGAATCATCGCCTATGTTTTGTTAGATAAATAACGTATAAGATGATATGTGACAATTCGTATTTTGTTCAAGTTGAAGAGTTCAGTTTCAGACTCATATATCTTAACTATAACGCAACCCATTAAATTAAGGGCTAATAACCTTTTAAAGCACTATACTTGTCAAGAATGGCAGTTCTGAGTAGCGAACTAAAAAATAACTCTTTTAGATATTCAAGTTGACATTTTTGTCTTTCTTTAAGTATTATGACCAATTTACCATTCGAAAAATATTTCAAAAAAAAAGAAGAAATTCGAAAAAAAAAAATTCATAAATTTCAAAAAAAAGTATTTTGAAAAAAAAAATCAAAAAAAAATTGAAAAAAATTTGCGAAAAAAAAAGTATTTTGAAAAAAATTTAGAAAGGGTAAAATGGTCATAATACTTAAAAAAAGACAAAAATGTCAACTTTAATTTGTAAAAGAGTTATTTTTTTAGTTCGCTACGCAGAACTGCCATTCTTGACAAGTGTAGTGCTTTAAAAGGTTATTAACCCTTAAATTAACGAGTTTAAAAAAATCAAGTTAAACTCTGACACATTTATTTTCGTCAAATAAACATGAGATTGCATGTTTTGATTAAAAATACTTTTAACTATTATTTGATTATATTATAATTTTTTTTTATATTTAATTAAGTTATTTCTCATGCTAATGCAATCATTTTATATTTAAATTGTAAAAACTGGTAGTTTAACACATTTAAACATTTTTAAAAAACAAACAATTTTATTTGAGCCAGATTCACATTTCTCAACTAGTTATTCAAATTAACATGAAAATCAAATTCATACTTTTCAACCACAAATTCAAATTCAAATGTATTGATCAGATTCAAACTCAGAGCCTCTTAATAAACAAACATGACTAACATGACATTTCATTCTTTAAATTAGGTATATATGAAATTAACATTTATCAACTTGAGTTACTGTTTATATATAATAACTTCTATTCTTGTCATTTTTCCGACTTAGATGTCATTTGTTTTTTTTGAATAAGCATTTTTTCTCTTTTTTCACTTCTTTTGTCTGCGGGCGTGCAAAGATTTTTGTTTTCTTTTTCGGCAAACATATGTTTCACTTCTCACCTCTTTAAAAATTAGACATAAACTTTCACTTCATCTCACTTCTTCAACACAAACCATATATATTTCTCTTTCATTCTTTTCTTTCAAACAAAAAACAAGCGGTTTTCTTTCTTGCAAATGAAGACTTTAGATGTACCTCTTCTTCTGCAAAGACATGGTTTGCAGATGAAGACATAGAACCTCTGAAAAACAAACGACACATTAGTAGTCTTTATGTTTAACCCTTTATATAAGAAACATATAACATTGAAAATGAAACATAAAAAATGAAAGAGGTTGGATACATTGTATGTAGTGAAAAAATATTAGTTCACATATTAACTTATTTACAGGGTCTTTGACCTTTTACCCAAAAAAAAACAAAAGAAAAAAACAACTCCTGCAAACTAATACACATGGTTTGAATTACTAATACACAGTTATAAAATTTATGTGTAATGTTGTAACACCCTTTAGTCTCATGTGTATTGTTGTTCCTTTGAGAGTGATATAATGCTAAGATAACTAAGTTAAATCCCTCTCCATGTAATTTGATGTAAGTTTAAACAATTTTATACCAAGAGTACGAAAAGCAGTTTAAACAAAATTCCCAACAAAGTTATTCAATGTTTAAATTTGTATCATAAATGAACTAGAGAATTTACTATGATTTTTTAGGGAATAACAATCAAAGTTGAATGACAAAGTGTAGTAATCTCCTCACTTTCTTTAACATAAATCAAAGTTTGTGTTTAATTAAAAACAAGCAGGGTATCCCGCGCGTTGCGGCGCCGGGTACCCTGAAATAAAATTTTCGGTGAATCATGTATTTTAGTTTATTATATATTTTTTGACAATAAATATACGAGGATCAAGATTTTTGTTTAGCCCGTGCCCGTTCGGGCTTGAGCCCATTTGGCCCGTTCCCGTTCGGGCTCGACCTCGGTTGGACTGTACCCGTTCGGGCTCGGGCCCATTTGGCCCGTTGCCCATTCGGGCTTGAATATATGTATAATGTGCTTTTTATTTGTATTAGTGACATTTAATGTATGAATTATGTTTAAGTTGGTTGTACGATATGTTTGATAATTTGTGTTTCTTGTGTAATGGGTATTTTAATGACTGCATTAGTTGTATTTATTGACCAATTAATTAATTGACTACATTAAATATCTTGACCACATTAATAGTGCTTTGTATTTTGTACATTAAGCTTTAAGACTTGTAAGTCTTAAAATTAAGATTGATGAGAAAGATCATTAATAGTGCATTATGTATTGTACAATAGGCTTTATATTTTGTAAGTCTTAATTTTAAGACCATGAGGAGAGAGATTCATTCCTCTATTATAAGTAGTATAGATTATTCTAACCCACTAAATAATTTCATGGACTTATTTTTAGAAGGATTAAATGCTCTTAAATGCTAACACATTAAGTGTATGAGGTAACATTTACTCTATTACAATATTCTATTATATAGGCAACTCAAGGTGGATACTCGTGAGATAATAGCGACGTGTAAAGCATTTAACTAGGAAGGTACACTTATACCTTAGTGCATTAAATGCTTCTATTTTTGGAACAAGTCAAACCTTACTTTAGGGTACAATGTTGACAATTTTGTTCCCTTTTTGTACCAACTCTTGTACTTATTTGATTTTCTTTGATAAGTGTCTTTCACTTATCTTTCCAAAAACGTTCTCACCTATTTCTTTCAAAGACTTATATACTTTTCATAAGTATATAAGTTCATGATGTCTTTGTTGTTGAGGGGATCATGGGGTGTCAGTGAGCTATTATCATCACTCACCGACTCCAGCATCTTCTTTCAGGTTCAGGCTTCACTTGCTGAGTTCCACCTCAAAAGTGGAGAGACTTCTTTTAGTTTAGTCTATGAGGAAATCTTGAATATGACTCTCTGGATGATATATCATTCACGGAATTCATTTATACTTGGGGTATTTATGTTCAAATCCTAATAGATTATTAGGCTCTAAATTGACTCAACAATCTCCCCCTATTTTGATATAAAAATAGCCTAAGTGTTCATTATTCAAAACACAATGAAACAAAAGACCATTATTATTCATGGATTACAAAACACTCAAACAAAAATACATAAGGTTCGTTGTTTAGTCTCGCTCTTCAGTAATCTACATCATCTCTAGCTTTACCTTCTTTGATAAGAGGATATGTTTGTCATCCCTCTTTTCTAGTTCTTCATCCAAGATCTTTACCAGTCTGAGAACTTCAGGGTCTTGTAACAGAAGAGAGTTGAAGTGTCCACAATATGCATTTCAAAGTCTCTATGTGACTCTCTGAAATGCTGGTTCGCCAAACGCATCAGTGAAGAAGATGACATGCTTAGGAGTTTCAATCATATGACCTTCCTAAAATGGAACTCCCTCGGGAGGGGTCATGTTACAGTGAAGGCCAAGGACAAACATTTCAAGTTTAGTACCCATAGCTCTCCGCTCTTCTTCAGTTTGGGAGAAGTCTTGAAAGGGGCTTGAAGATTGAGAGGCTTCCTTGTATTAATACCCAAAAAATTACTTGTTCCTTGATCTCTTCACACATTCTACTTAGGGTTTTGGTTAATTCAACATCATTACCTCTTTTTTATTTGTTTAGGACGACCCACATCATTTCCTACTCTTTGTATCCAAAGAAACTCCTCTTGAACTCTCTGATGAATTTGAAATTGGAGTTATCATTGTCTCTCATGATAATCACTTTCATAGGCTTGGTAATTGGGATGATTATGATGTTTGTGATGACCCCAAGCTTCCTGACATTTTCCATCATCTTTTTGCAACTTTCCTATACACTCTTCCTTTTATCAGCCTTAGCTTTATGTTTCTCCTTGGAAGCCTTAAGTTCCTGAAGCTGAAGAAGTTGGAATTCCTTGGTGGTTTTGACAATTTTCTCAGTTGTCTGAACTTCCTCAATGGCTACCTTAGCTATCTCCTTGACTGAGGCAACATCATCTAAGGCCTTCTTTTTTTCGGGCTTCAAGGAGTTTAGTTAGCTCTTATCTAGTGACTTTAACTATCTTTTCAGACTCTAGTTATTGACTGATGATGAGGTTTAAGCAAGGTTTATTTCAGGGATGGGAAGTTCGGTTTCTTGAGAGGCTCGGAGAGCATACTATCTTCTATGCCAAAATTTTCTTCTTACCTTTATTTTCTTATGATGGTTGTACAAAAGAAGAAGTAGGAATGTCTTCAGTGGGTATGACTGATGAGATAGGTTTAGGGACTTCATAATCCCACACTCTCTCCCCCTCATGTGTTAAGGGGGACCTTGGTATAAAACTATTGCATTTGCTTCGGTTGGTGTTGGTTCAGAGGTATGTTGTGGATGTCTTCAAATGGAGACTTGCTAGTGTAGATGGTTTATAAGGGTTTGGGTTGGGCAGGATCAGTTGGCTTCTCCACCTTAGCAAGTGTTGGGGCTGAAGACCTAGGAACTGATGAAGTAGCAGCTGAGACTACGAACTATAGTAGGTTTAACATTTCTTGAAAGGAGGTCTTGATGTCGGATATGTTAGTCTTGATTGATGAAAGATCATAGGCCATTATAGGTTGAGAGTCTTCAATCTTGAATAGTCTTTTGCCAGTAGACCATGCCAAGGCCTGAGTAGATGTATCAGGGATAACACCCTGATAAAAAAAACCGGGGTTTCAAGCTTGTCCTGAATACGATCAGCAACTTTCCCAATTCAGCTTGTTTATCAAAAGCATCATCCAAGATTTGATAAACCACATAATCTCGAGCATGAAGGTGAGAAATTAGGGGTTCTTCATTTGTGTTGATGGGTGTCTGTATGAAGTCTCAAGAAGAGGATCATGAGGAGGATGTACCTTATTGGCTTCATCTTCAGGTATCTAGGAATTTGAACAAATTCTTCAACATCTACCATTTTCTCTTCCATCATAACTATTTCCTCCTCCTCGTTAGACAAGTTAAACTCCGGGACTGAAGAATCAGAGTCAGACTACATAAGTTATTTACTTCAGCAAAGGTTAGTGGCAGATGTTTTTGTTCCTCATTAGTTAATTGAGGAAAGTCCACTTAATCATGAGGTTCTTGTTGGTGTCCCTCATGCAAAGGTTGTAAGGTACTTGTGCCATCATTTGGATCTTTTGTTGATTATGATTCAGGACCCTCAAGGAGTGAATGAGGTTCATCCCTAAGAGTTTCTTAAGAGTGTGACCCTCGGGACCTAAGTGTTGTTTGTCAAGGCCTAGGTCATGATTTCTTAGTTCAAGTTCGGGCTTCAATAACCCTGAACTATCGTCCCTAAGTGTTGACTTAGATTGAAATAGTGGGTTGATTGTGTAGACTCAGACTTTGACTCTCTAGTGTATTAGGGGTGGTCCTTGTCTTCACCTCCTCTTCCTACCAATGATTTTGAGGAGGCGCTGCTAGTAGTGCCCCTTTTTTACTGCCTAAAACCTAAGGGGAGGTAACCTATTGCTGGCTTAGGTTCCTCATGTCCTTGGTCAATGAGGAATTTATAGGGTTTAGGCCTTTTGATTCTTCACCACCCTTTTTCGGGAATGAGATGGTGGATTGTTTCTTAGGTTTTATTTATTTTACCTTGGGGTTTGTTAAGGTTCAGGTTGGATAGACAAAGATAGGTTTTTCTTTGTCCAGGATTCAAGACAAGCAATTAGAGTTTTTTGCAAACGCTTCAAGACAAAGATGGTTTTATTTGTCCAGACGCTTGTGCCTTGGACTTGGACACTTTCTTTGGTTTCTTAGCCACCGCTTCAAGACAATCAGTTAGAGTCTTTTAAGCTCGCTCAACCACACTGAGCATATCAGCACTAAATGCAACCTCATTTTCAGGGATGGTGAGGGAATAGTTAGATTTACTCATAACGAAGGGGTTAATAACCTTTTGAGATTCATAAACGTATTCCTCACCAAGTAAGTATTCTATCATCAGAGACACAAACCAAGGATAGACCATGATCTGTCCTCGTATGCCCACCGATAGTTTACTTACTAAGTCATCATAGATGACCCTCCCAATATTGACCAGGGTCCCCGTGATGAGATCGTAGGCTATCACGTTTTGTCTCATTGTGAAGACCTAACCTTGCAAGTTCAGTCAATAAAAGAAGTAGGGTTTTAAAACTATGATTTGGAGTAAGCAAGACATGTGATCTTTACAAATTCATCATAGCCAAAAGATAGAGGTTTAGACTCATTCTTGACTATGAAGTGTATTGAGGAGCAGTATACCAAAACTTTAGAAGGTAGTTTGGGTATAAAACCTTTGGTGTTTTGATCAAAGCTTCTGCTCTAACACATTTTTTTTAATTAACCATTTGTTTGTAGTTGGAACACTTTTTGGGATTACAACTACGTTGTTTGCTGAGATATCCATAGTGTTGAGTTCAAAGTTTCGAATCGATGATGCTTTTTTAATGGTTGAAGCAGTTTTTGAAGAAGCCATTGAAGATTTGAGAAAAGTTTATAAAAACTTAGCTTTTAAATATTTGAGATTTAGTAAAGGATTTTGAAAATGTATCTCAAAGATTTTAGTGCATCTTTGTGTTAAAGGGTTTATATAAGTTGGCGAATTAATGCTTTACCAGATGTAAAGTTATAATGAAATAACTTTTGAAAAAGGTTTGACATCGACATTGAGCACTGTTCTCATAAAAACCGAAGACATCCCTTCCATTTTCTGATACACAACTGTTTAGCTACCGTAATCATCACTTTTGCAGAGATGATATTAACTTAATGCGAGTCTCAGGGATGAAGGGATTTTTTTTTGGATTATATACAATGAATGTATTAACGGTTTGAAGTCCATATTTAATGCGTAGTGGGATAGTGGAAAGGTTTTGTGGGTCCCCGCATTTTTCGCAATAAAGTTATTATCAAATCCCGATAAAGTTGTTGCACTTTTTCTGAAAATATTATTTATTTAATAAAAAAGTTACAATGTTAGATATTTAATAACTAATTCTTAGAGCATTTAGTTCACTCATGTAATGTCAGTGATCAAGGGGTCTGAAAGCTTATTTAGGGATTAGGGGTATTGATACTTCCTGAGCATTGTTTAGTCAGAGACTGATCACCAATGTTCAACATTCCCGATTGAGTTTTCAACCTAGTGAACACTGGTTCATCCATATGTTTAGTGAATATATCTTCAAGTTGATATTCAGGGAATGAAATGAAGTTCAATATCACCCTTCATGAAGTGGTCCTTAATAAATTGATATCTCATGTCATAAAAGATGGGTACCTTCTCATATACTATGTAATAGTCACTGAGTTGACTTTTTATCCTTAGTATATTGACACATCATCTAGCAGCAACCACACATTCAACTCCATGTGATGACATGGCAACTGATTGTTGCTTTTTAGTACTCCAACACACAAGTTTGCCATCAAGCAATTGATGTGCACTTGAGGTACCTTTTCTGTCCATGTTGCATTTAACATAATCCGAGTCCAAGTATCCTTTTAGATCAAATCCTGAACATTTTTTATACCATAGACAGACTTGGTGTACCTTTCACATACCTAAATATTCTCTTTACAACAACCAATTGTGATTCTCTTGGATATGTTTGGTATCTTGCACAAAGGCAAGTTGAGAACCGAATATCATGTATGATGGCTGTAAGAATGTACCAGGTCTCATTGATTGATTTCCAGTCAAATGAGGACCCAATTTTTTTGCCAGAAGAGACTGATGGTTTTGATGGGATCTTATTTCATCAATGATGTCAATTCTTGTTTTGGTTGATTTTCTCTTTTAGGCAGGTTTAAGGATAGATTTTGGTTCAGACTCAGTCACTACCGTTTTTGGACGTCCCTTTGGTTTTATTCAGACTGAGTCACTGAGGCTTTTGAACATTCAGTGACATTGGATTCAGGGGCTAAAATCCTAAATCTGTCATTTTGGCAAGTTCAGTCTTTTCAAACCAAGATCTGTCAACCCATTCTTTTGACATTTCATGATCATAACCAATTGATGATTTTACAAAGACTAGATCCTTAGGTTTAGTGTTCACTAATGCATTGACTAACTCTATTTGAGCTATCTAACCAAGATTTAGTGATTGACTTAACCTTTTCAAGTTCTTCCTTAAGGGCTTAGATTTCTTTTAGTACCTCAATGTTAACATGTTGAAGTGTAAGGGAAATGATTTTGCCCTGTTTTAGCTCTAACAACTCTTCCCCACAAGTATTCATCTCTAGAATAGATTTCTATGTTTTGACATCAAATTCTTTGTTCTAGAACAAATCTAAAGTCTAAACATGCATAATCAAGAAACAATTTTCTATCATCATCTTTCATTTCAAGAAGAGAGTGTACCATTTTAATTGTGATGTCAACTTATTCACCATTCCTTGCATGCTCTTTCCAATAGCAACCTTTTCATCATCATTAGATGATACTTCTTTTTCATCCCAGTCATATGGCTCAGCTATAAGACCATTGTTTTTGTTTGAGATGATTGAGAAAGTTGAGAGGTTGAGCCACTGAAAGTTAAAAGTGCCAATTTGGCTTAGGCCTTCTCATACTTAGGCTTGAAATCTTTTTGAACACTAGGTTCAAACCTATTGTTTGAAAATGTTTGACCTGAAGTGATGAAATCTATTTTGTTGTGGAGATAAATAAGATGGTGAGGATGTTTTTGAAAAGCAATCTTTAGCAAAATGACCAGTTTTATCACATATAAAACATTCTGTTTTGTCGAAAGATTTTGAGCCACTAAACATGGATGGATTCTTTTTAAAAAATCTCTTGGAATTGAATAAAAGAGCCATTTCCTGAAATTCTTCATTCAGGTCATCCATGTCTCTTGGCTACTTCCCGTGTCCTCTTCATCAGTTGGATCATCTTAAAAGTCTTGAACAATAGCGTTTAGAGAAAAAATCAGTTAATACGAGGTTGGTTGTGGTCAGTACCTTTTTGGTCTCAAGTGCATAAATTTTGTCTATTAGCCTTTCTTCATATTTGAACTTCCAAAACTAGCAACTAAGTCTAGGTATCTAACATGGTTAGAGTTCCTTAGATATTTGCTTAAAGCTCAACCATTTCTTTGGAAGGCTGTTAACAAAGTCGTGTTAATTTCATAATCTAAAAGGGTAACACGATCATTTACCACTTCATTCATAAGAACTTTGTATCTGGTGAATGTTTGACATATTGTTTCACCTTTAATGTGTTTGAACACATTGAAGGTGTTGTAAGCAAGTTTTAAATCCATACCTCTATTTTCTTTGAATCAAGAAGGTCCATCAAAATTTAGAATCACGTCTTCCCATGTCATTTTAGTAGTGGGACAATTTATATCTGATTCCATCACATCATCAAGCAAAGCATCATATGATGATACTTTTGAGGCGTTGAAATTGATTGACATCCCTTATTTCATCATTGTTCCATTAAGCTTCAGGTTTGTCAAGACCATCAGCTATTTAGGAACATATGGACCATCATTAAGAACCTTAATAAGGTAAAGTTTCGTACCAATAATGTGACTTAAAAACCTTTTCTTCCATCCGGTGAATCTTTCCTCTTTTATTTTAAGAGCAGCAATGACATAACCACTGCACTTTGCGTCTAGAACTTGAGGAACATCATGTTGACATGGCAGGATCTTTATTTTAAAAACTTTTGAGCAGTTTTGTTTTAATTTTTTTACAAATCAAACGGGTCTAATACCACTTGATGTTCCTTTTAAAGTGATATAAAGCTAAGATAACTAAGTTAAATCACTTGCTATGTAATCTGATGTAAGATTAAACAGTTTTATAACAAGCATACGAAAAGAAATTTAAATAAAATATACAACAAACTTTTTCAACGTTTAAATTCTTATTATAAATAAATCAAATAATTTACTATGTTTGTTTGCGAAATAACAATGAAAGTTGAATAACAAAGTGTAGTGATCTCCTTACTTTCTTAAACACAAAAAAAAGTAAGATATCACAAAAATGATGTATATTTTGTTTTCGTGAGGTATATTTGTGTAAATATGAGGTATATTTAAATGTTAATGTTGGTTGTGTTATTACACTATGTTTGTGGTGACGTTGGTTTAGGAGAGAGAATGATATGGTCCCCAATTGTTGATCTGGTTATGGGTCTTTGTACGGTGAAATCAAATGAGAGTTTTGAGTGTTTATTTGATGTTTTGCCTTTTTTGTATGATTTACTCCTGAATTGTTGGAGCTAATTAGAGAGAACTCTTTGATCTCTTAAAAGCACACAGAAATTTCTAGAAAAGACAACTTGCCTTACCTTTTTTCATTATTTCATATATACAAGGAAATACAAAGTGCTTACAAGTTATAACGGCATGCAAGTTACAACTACAGTAAATAACTATCTAATAATACATAATTAACTACGTAATAGTACTCGATGCCAAGTTATTATGGCCCCTAATTACTAACCTGGTTATTTGATGTTCTGGGTCTTTGTAGGGTAAAATCAGATGAGGGTTTTGAGTGTTTATTTGATGTTTTCCTTTTTTGTATGATGTACTCATGAATTTTGAGTGCTCATTAAAGTAAACTCTCCGATCTCTTAAAAGCGCACACATATTTCTGAAAAAGACAACTTGCCTTTCCTTTTCTCATTATTTCATATATATAAGAAAATACAAATTGCTTACAAGTTATAACTGCATGCAAGTTGCAACTGCAGTAAATAACTATCTAATAGTACATAATTAACTACATAATAGTACTTAAAGTACGTAAGACAACTACTTAAAACTACATGAACGAGTAAAGATCAAATGAGAAATAATTGTAAAATGAGAAGAATGAGAAGTAACCACAACCGCGCATTTTAGATGCACCTATAATAAAAGATGCAACTCCCATGAATTTCTCTTTATTCATTTGAAATGTGTGGCTAAGACTATTTCTCATTCTTCTTATTATATTTTCTCTTCACACTAGATCTACACTAACATATTCAAAGTAACATAACTAAGATGGTAAACTAATAACTCTTGCTGCTGGAAGTCTTATGGACCTATGGTGATATAACAGAAAAGTTGGCGTTGAGTTGGCGGTCATGTTTGTGGTCATTGTTACCAACCAGCCTCACAATCTCTACACACACAAACAAACAGTTCTATACTTGCTTCTTCAGTCTTCATCTAGGCCTATTACATCATCATCTCCTACTGAATTACTAGCACAAACTATTGACCACAAAACATCAGCATTTGTTAAAAGTTTCTATATGTGGTCACACTATCTTTATAGACCCCCATTGTTTTCAATATTATTTTGCTATCTCATATCCCTGGAGTAATATAGATGTACTGCATATTCTTATTGATAATCATTGTAAGTTGCAATATAATTTTAAGCATAAAGGGTTACAAGCTAAAGAAATTTTGTGCTACTCTTACCAGCATGAAGTCGGTGATTGATCGATACCACAAAGCAAAAGAGGAGCAGCAATTGACAAGCCCAATTTCAGAGGTCAGGGTAAGCTTATAGCTTAAAGTAATTGGATCTCTTACTTATAACCTACAATAATAGTAGCAGTCTTTAATACCATACAAATCCTATAATGTACTTTGTCAATGATAAAGTACATCCACATGGTCAAATTTACATTTGCTCTTACCATGCTTCCAGGTCCTTCATATACCATATTCACATACACCCCTTGCTAAAAATATTTGTAAAGACAATAGCTTAAAAGACGTATTTACTCCCTTAGCGCAAAAAGAAGAGTCAACTTTATCATAGAAAATTATAGACAACTTATCTAAACCATAGTACCTTTTGTTGACTGCCTTAGTACGCTACCTGTTATCAAATCTTCAATAAAGGGAGGGTGAGCCATAAAAATTAAATGTCTCGCTGTTGACATTTATAACAGCCGTCTATTCTTTTGGGGTAATGAAGCTGTGTATGAGCTATTATTCCAGTTGCTAATGTATAGAAAATTTTGCAGTCTCCAAGTCTGATGTATTATAGAAGAGTCAAAGGATGGAACTTTGGGTAGCAACTACTGTTATGGATTAGTAACATCAGATAAGTAAAAGTAGGTCAAGTGTCATATAGAGTTATAAGATAAATCCCCGCTTCCATTAGCTTTGTAGGTACAAGGAACCTTATGGTCAAGAAAGCTAAACAAAATAGGAGTCTAATATTATAAAAAACAACAACAATGCTAAGCCAAATATAATTTGTACTTCAGAAGATGGAGCAGGTGACAGATATGGTTATAGTAGTCAGCGGCTTTTCAAGCCATTTTGGCACTACTTGGAATGGTTCCAGACAGTAAAAGAATCGGACTTGGTGATAACAGAGGTGTGATTGGTATGCAAGAGTGTGACATAGCACAGGTCCATATTTTTCTAACCATTAGGAACAAACCAAGACCCTAAGTTAGGATCTCCAATGCTAAAGCAAGTGTCGGCTACTGAATGGTAGGCACTGTTAATTCTACACCTCTAGAACAGGTAAAGCGAACATAGGTGAGTGAAACAAAGTCCAGAGAGATTTTGGAGTGGCTTACAACGCACAGGTTTACAAGTGGAAACCTAGTGTCACTTATAAGATTAACAAACCTAGACCATATATAATTCTCACCCTTAATAATAACTGACCCCTCAAAACTATTAACTTGAAGAACAGGGGTGTGCAAGTGTAAACCTGAATCTTTCTATAACCATTTAAACATGGTGGTCGCCTATAACATCAAGTCACTTTCCTAAAAGTCAAAGTAAGCGTTGTAAATATACTATCCTAACCAATTACTAATCCTCATCTTGGAATAGTACCGAATCAAGTGATCTCATATACAGGGAGAAAGAAAGCAATACAACAACACCCTTCATATCAGGCAGCCGAAACAAGCAATACTCCTAAACCCTGTTTTCAAAATATAATTATACTGACCCTAAACATAATTATGCTGTCTTCAGCACAACCCTATAATTATCTGAGAAAAAATAGATTAATGTACTTACACCACTCACTTGAAGTCTAACCAAAGGTAGGATTTAGGTCCATAAGACGCCATAAAGAAACAGGATTCAGGTTCATAAGATTCTGCAGGACTAGAAGTCTACCGAACACCTGTGTTTTCTTAAAATCAATAACATACAGTGCAATGATTTGCGACCTTGCACTAAATAATGACACTAGATTATCATATATGCATCCGTTACACTGTTATTCAAACTTCTTGAACAAATATTTATGGCCTTTTAGCTTCTTAGCTTAATTCGAGAATATTAGTACTATAAGTGATACATGCAAAAGATTACTGAAAAAAGCAGGACCAAAATGGAGCTGTTGGAGTAAATTTGGGAGATGCTAGGCTGCTCAGAATAGGTTACCTCGAGCTGTAGGAGTACTAGATTAAA
Organism: Chrysanthemum lavandulifolium; assembly: GCA_022545495.1. NCBI lineage: Eukaryota > Viridiplantae > Streptophyta > Magnoliopsida > Asterales > Asteraceae > Chrysanthemum > Chrysanthemum lavandulifolium. The sequence continues at coordinate 4,044,107 of CM040242.1, read as the reverse complement.
AGAATGGTACACATTACAAAAAGCCATACTTTAAGATAGGTAGATCGAGTGGAGCAAGGGAAATATGAGAGGTGCTAGGCAGCTCAGAAAATGTTACCTCGAGTGTGGGTGGTCCATCTGATGGACGATTCATTCTTTGAAGTGAAATAGGACCGTGAATTAATGTTTTCTCTCCCCTTCCAACTAATTTTTTGGTGCTAAACAAATTACCAGACTGAAGCAAGTGTCTACACGGCTACATTTTTGTGGTGTCATTATTTGCCTTGATGGCAGTGTCATTATTTTTGTGGTGGTATTTTTTCTGGGCTCAGAAGACAAAAATACGAGGAAGGAAAAGATGGTACCTGCAGTTTAATTATAAAGAACGGAAACCCTCTTAGGAGCGGCAACATGCTTTAAAGAGATAAATGGAGTGTGTGCTGATTTATAGATGACCAACGATGTGATCAAACTTTTTCTCATCCTGGTCACCAAAAACAACAAAATTTAACTTGGCTACACATTTCTTACGTACCGATTCCTTCTATTTAAATTTCTAATTGTCATCCTATAACCATATCCCAAATACTATCAACATAAAGCCCAAACATATCCAGGTCCACTCAGTTTACTCTTAATCGTAGCTATACTTGTAGCCTAATCAGTATCAGTAATTAATAATAAAACAAAGTTTTAGTGTGCAAAAGAGATTTTACTCCTTAAGGTCTAAAAATAGGTGGAAAGAAATTCAAAATATTCACAACAGGAGGTGGGTCCGTGGGTGAGTTGAGCCTAAAGTGCCATTTGCAGCCGACCACCAAAAGTCCATAAGCTTGCAAGCAGCTTCCAAATCACAATCCGCGCATCATATCCAATGTTTTCAAATCACAATCCGCACATCATATCCGATGTTTTCAGAGCACATCAATCCGTGTCTCCTATTGTTCTACAAGACTCACTTTCTGGATTCCAGAGCTTATCAATCTGCGTCTCCTATCGTCTACTTGACTCGCTTTCTGATTACCACGCAGTATATTTGGTTTTAGGCCCTCACTCTCTCCAAGAATGAGGAAGAGCAGCTTTTTACCAAGCTAGTAACATGAAATTGACCAGAAAGGCTTAATAAACATCCACCCTAAACCCATTGCAAGGCATAGAATCCTGAATGCATTGTGGTTTCTAACCTATCAACCACCTTTTCGATCCTGAATGCCAAATATGTTCATAATATCAGCACACTTTCTCTACAATTTCAAAGAACACAATGAATGCCAATGTCACTTACCCAAAATTTTGTGAACATATGAAGGCATGACAATACAAAAAAGCATCTAAGTTTGGATGTGTGTCTACTATATCAAACTTATGGCATGTACATTGAAATGATGAACGAGAAGGCATATAAAGCAAGTAAAGTTCAAATCACTCAAATACTGATTTGAGTGAAACAAAGGATTGCTACATTTTATTTAAATAACTGAATGGTGATAGCAGGTTTGATTGCTCAGAGATGTACATTATGAGTTTCTTTGTGGGTTAAATTAACCAAGTTATTCTTATATTTATCATACTTCAACCTAATTACAATTACACTAATGGTGGAATGTTGACAAAATAGTAAGTTACGGGTCTACTTTCGAGGCCACTGACTGCAAAAGCATTGGTTTCATTCATCACAACCTTAAGCAATGTGGCCAGTCTGGAAACTTGGTGGATGAGATGTATCTGACCCCAACCCCTAAACTTGTCACGACTTTTTTATTAAACATTAGGAAATGGTTGTAGTATTTTAGGTTTCACTAGGATCATCAACTTGAAAATCTACAGATCTCGAACCGAAATGTTTTGCATTCTTCCTTTCTGTCGTCTCTAAATTTTCCTCGTGAAGCTCATCTGTAAACAAGAACATACAGGAACCACTTCAATACTCTAATTATTTCCAAAATGGAAATGATCCGTGACAGACAAGTGACTCATAGCCTCTCTGAGTTATCAATTCTAAAAGTTTTAGATGGCATATGTATGCATTATAAGGCTTCTAATACCTAATTATTCTGCACAAGTTACCAGATGAGTTGAGCAGCAAAACTCCTCAGACGGATGACTGGCATAGAAACTGCACAAAGGGTACCCCATAATCTGTCCATCTCTAAATCTTCTATATTTTATTTAATGGTGAATTAAAGACTTCTTACATTGTTCTGGAATTAGGAAAGTCAAAGGAAGACACCGACACTCACATCATTCAACAGCTCTGGAGCAAGGGGAAAAGTCGAACAAAAGCATCCAAGAGACGGCGGCACTCTGAAACTGCTCCATTGAAAAATAGTTCGTTTTATTAACAGATCACTCTTCAAGACAAATTCTGGCTCATAGCTGAGTCCCAATTCATATGAAGATGCTACTGAAAGAAACAATTTGGTAACAGTCTTCTTTTCAGGAAACACTGAGATCAACACCACGGCTAAACAACCAAGGAGTTGCATGCTTCATCTGCAATTTCTGGTAAGATCCATCCCGGTGAATCACTGAACCATTTGATCATATTACTTGTCTGTTCCCTTCTTTCTAACCAACGCACCAAGAGAAAGAGAGAAAGTAGCACGGCCAAATTAACAACCTTATTCCAGATAACCAGCCTTATGCTATAGTCAATTAATCATCCTATTCATCTATCGTCCATCACGGTTCAGAAGCTTTTAGAATTGCAGTGAGGCTAGGACAAAAAAACTTTCCTACCAGGATTCAACTAGAAATGATTTGACAATCAATAGGCAATAACTCATCGCTTCCAAGATTTTCCTAAGATGGTCACTGGACAAATGAACATCACTTTCATCAAGACATTGCACCACGGTTCAAACCAGCCATGCTTTAAAAAAAATCTCATTGTTTGTCGATAACTTCTGTATTTTTCTCGGCCCGACCTTTGAAAAAGTGACAACTTTTTGATACAATCGAGGGAGACAATAGTCAGTGCAATAAGGCTATTTTGGATGAGTGTGTGCATGTGTTGATGACAGTGACTACTGTTTATTAAACCTTACAGTAAACTTGATCACAACTTTGGAAAGAACTTGTAGTGCAGGCCACAGGGGCCATAAACATTCAATTCTCTGAACATCCACTTAGGTTTCCGATAATTTGATTCCTATACCAGAAGAAGTGGACCAATATATCTACCTCAATTTCCACCATAGCAAACCTAGGACATAAATAGCCTCTGTAACGTAGGAATTTATCCTATGTGTCCCATAGGCTACAAACAAGACAACTGGAGTTCATTTCCTAGATTAATTTGTTAAGGTTCAAGGAAGACGGAGCTTAACAATAGTGGGAAGCGGTGTCTGTGGTTGTTTGATATAAATGGCCTGGTATATGTTTTAAACAAACAAAAGTGGAATTCTCTGAGACAAAATAAATATATCATTTGGAGCTATATGGAAATAACGTGATGCCATATAAACCCCCAAAAGATCACTTACGCAAGCACCGTCCACTTATAGCTTCAGCTTTCCGGCAAGAAACAGGGGATAACGGCCTTGTAAGAGATGGATGAAGCTAAGAAGTTGAATAACACTAGAAATAAAGTGAAAGGGTGAAATTGGCACAATTGTCGGAATTAAGTTAGCTCACGCCTAATCCATGTCTTTCTATTCCTTCCAAGTAAATAAGATACTTACTCTCCTCCTTCAAACCCACATCTCATCTCACCACTCGTGCTGCATTTCCCTCAAAATTCACAAATACTATCATGCTCCTGGTTCATAAGTTGGATATGTGAAACTTCCGTTTTTTATTCAACTATCATAGCCCAATTTGAAGCTCCTTCCCAGAGAATATGAAATTCCTTCAAACAAATATACATGAACAGGATGTAACAATCTCCCATAAATTTCTCTGAACTTTAACGTCAGGTCATACCTATCCCTTGGTAAAAACAAAATTTTCAAACCCATTCAAGTCTTCCATGCCCAACAAATTAATATCTAAGTAACTATTCCTATTCGATAAGCTATCCTTCATAATGAAAGAATTCAAAACGATATAGTGACTAATTTCCACAGGATCATATAGCAACCCCCTTTGACCCAAGTTCCCATTGATAGGCCTAGAACATTATAAAAAGTGTGAATAGATCCCAACGGGAGATAATTTCCGCTAAGAGGAGCAAGTTAAGTCAAATACCAAGGAAAAATAGACCGTCGTTATAGTGTTGAAAAACTAGACTGTCGTTATACAAATCACGCACATCTCTTTGATCTATGTGATAGTGTTGAAAAACTAGACCGTCATTATACAAAGCTTTCACATGCATCGAGTCTTCATACAAAGCTTTCACATGACCCAAGTTCCCATTGATAGGCCTAGAACATTATAAAAAGTGTGAATAGATCCCAACAGGAAATAATTTCCGCTAAGAGGAGCAAGTTAAGTCAAATACCAAGGAAAAATAAGTGTAAGCAAGAAAACTTAGATAGGGACCATGGCAACGTAAACCTATGGCCAATGCTTAAGCGACAAACTAGTCCAAAATCTTTAAGCTAATAAAGGGCTAAAAGAGGCATATCATACTTATGTTAAGGTGCTAACCAAATATTAACTAGATGGTAGAAACATAGACGTACATTACATGATATGTGAGCCCATTACAAATACCACAAGCAAGAGAGCTCAAAGGAAACGTGCAATCTCCCACATTTCATGGAACCTTTATAAACAAACATTATAGGCCTTTATGTATGACGCTCATTTTGATTATGCTAGTTTAAAAGTTATGAAACAAATTCAGGACATGATTTGCCCAAGTACAAATCACGCACATCTCTTTGATCTATGTGATAGTGTTGAAAAACTAGACCGTCGTTATACAACGCTTTCACATGCATCGAGTCTTCATATCATATCAATAAGATAGGTAAATGGCTAAAGAAAAAGAGACACATGGAACGGATAGGGCTTAACATCGTTGCCCAAAGAATAATAGCACTTCGGAGTAACCCATTTTCACATAATAAGAGTGAGAAAGAGGTCTCACATATAAAATGCCTGAAAGATGGGAGTTTATGCAGCTTTTCAAATACATAATGACAACACTTATGCGGAACCACTGAACCAACATAGCTTTTGCTGCAACATTACGTATATGAAGCGTACAACCACGAAAAGAAACAAAAGTCGGGACAAATTCACTAGATAGCAGTAAAATAACTTATTTAATCTAGAAGTTAGAGCCAAAAATAGAAAAGATAATAAATAATAAGTCTAATGATTAGGGACCAGATGACGAGTTCACAAAGGCGTGAATGTTAAAGTTGTGGAAAAAGTATGATGATCTTTTTCAGAAAGAAAAAAAAAATACCATTTAGGGCTGGTTAAGCATCCGTCTAGGTGTTAAGTGTCTAGCGTCTGAATTGACCGCCTAGCTTCACTATCCCCAGCATCTAATATTTGAAAGAACTTTGTAAAATTAGAAGGGAATTAATCAAATTCTCTTGTTTGCAATCATGAAACAACTTCCTAAGCTAATCATTGGAAAGCAATTTCATCATTTGAACAACGAGACTAATCACATCCAAAAATTTTGTGAATCTCAACTTTTCTATTCTAATACGCACAGGCCTTTTATTAAAAAACATTATTTGTATTTCAGATGAGCGATGGTTCCACTAAATGCCCACTTGATCCTCACTTAAACATTTGTCTGATCCTTGCTTAAACGATTAATTATTAGAAAGTAAATAGAATGCTTAGCTCCACTAGATGGAAACGACTTCCCCGCGGAGCATTTTCTCTTTCGTCCTCGGACGATCGGACCTTTTGTTTGATTCCGGCACTTGCGTTCTCATGCCCGGAACCTTAGCGCTAAATTGCTTCTAAAACACTGGTTATAGTAGCTCATAGCTCAAAACATCTGGGCCGGAATCATATATAGGCTCTTAGGAAATGCAACATAACTAGAGGACTATATAATCCATACCAATCATGATCGATTGCCACCTACAACACCACTATATATAACTTACATTTTGTACTTCAACACAAAACCAATTTGGTAATAAGTAAATGAGGCCCATGATCATATATATCCATCTTTTAAGTAGTATTTTTACCATGTGGATGACTAGTCTGAACTCTCAACACACAACCCATTTCCATCCGCCCAATAAAGGATCACTTGTCATACATGCCCTTCGCCTTTAGCGCATTCTCAATTCTTAGACATGTTGGGTGATGGAAGATTAGGTACAAGGATCACAAAATACAATGAAACATATTAGGGTATTAGTTGCAAATTGCTGATATTAGGGTGAGCAAACGACCCGAATGGACCGGACCGACCGAGACCGGACCGGACCGACCACATTCGGTCCGGTCCTCGGTCTAGGCTTTTGAGCTCATTCGGTCCTCGGTCCGGACCACAAACCGACACCGGACTGACCGACGGAGCGACCGAGACCGGACCGGACCGACCACATTCGGTCCGGTCCTCGGTATAGGCTTTTAGCTAATTCGGTCCTCGGTCTTGGCGGTCCGTCCGTCCGGGACCGATGCTCACCCCTAGCTGATATTGATGACATATAATGCTACGATGATAGAAACCAAAACAAGTTAAATATCGAACAAGAAAGTATTTACGAATCTTTTCTCTAACAAACAAATTAAAGAGGCTACATATTATCTAGTATCGGGATCTATTAAATTCCAAACTGATTTTTCACCAAGTTATACATAGAACAATATATTGGGAAAATGACATCAACTAATTCACTAATTGACACAAATTGAAACAAAAACAAATAAGTATTTATTTTTTATTAGTGGACAAAGAACATCCTCAACCCAAAAGTAACTAACTTATCAAATGAAACCAACCTGATACTTGGGTCATGGGTTGCACGTAATGCTATTTTGATCTGTGGGTCACCTTAGTATAGAACATCGAAATACTTGGGTTATGTATACATTTCATAACATGAAATAGTACACAAACTAAGCTTGAAAAACGCATCATCATATAGGTAGAAAAATTCTTCAATAATATTGAAGAAATGATAAACCACACTTCGTATTCATAAAATAAAAAGAAAGGCTAGCAAAAGCAACTTCACTACTAGAAGGCAATAAGTAGATAGAGTTTAGATTTTACTCCCGCCAAACAGCTTCAACCATTGTCCTTTTACCTCGTTGTATATCCATCTTGTAACAATCTAAAATGACCAATGCCGAAAAATTAATCTATGCAAGTCTATAATTTTTGCTAAACATGCATCTTAAGAAAGTTATGTAACTACTCGTATAGAATTCAAATAACAGGCTTGAGCTATCGATTAATATACAGGTGAATAAGTGCAAATAACTGAAATACCAATAAAGCCATCTTACTTGCTCCATTTTGTCACCAAATAATTTTATATTACGAAAAGATGACAACTATATAAGTTACTTTATCCAAAGTTACTTTGGAAATGTATCGTAATATTTGGGTGATCCTTGATGCAAGCGACAATGATTTAAGCCCTTACTAGGTATTAAGATTCCCCTATCAATGACTTGCCTAATATAATCACCAAATCTAATTTTTTATCCTGAACAAAATCCACCCAAACAATGAAGTACAATTTAAGTCTGCATGCAACCATGATAACATCTAGTGGCGCCATTTTTTTTTAACAAACCTGGTTACAATGACAAATAATTGAGATACCAATCTACCTGATTTCTTTGTTAATATGGTTGCACACTTAATTTACTTATGTATGATGATTACACAGACACCTATGAAAATCTCTACTTATCTTTACAGTTCTGGCAAAGGGAGGCAGCAATGTTGAAGCAACAACTGCAGAGCCTGCAAGAGAATCATAGGTAAAACTTCTATTCAACAAAAAAGATATATATGTATGTGGTCGACATAATTTAGCAAGTACAAAGCAATAAAAATAATGACACATAATGTGTTTTTACATAAATTTATATATGAGCATATAGTTTGACATGACACATTCTATGCATTTTTCCTGCTGTGGAATAGAAGTTAACTGCAAGTAGCAACCAGAATAGCAAGCATACAGTTTATTTACATGGTTATACTATTTAAGGGTAAAACGGAACTAATCCTCGCAATAGGAAATCTTAGACGAAGTGATCAGCCCTATAAGATCCCATAGGTAATCATCATGTATGGTTACTGAATGAAGCGGGTACTATTGTCTGACAATGGTTATCCTGAAATGTTTGATAATTACAGGCGAATGATGGGTGAAGAGCTAACTGGTTTGACTGTCAAAGATCTACAAGGCATGGAGAACCAACTTGAAATGAGTCTCCGGGGTATCCGCATGAAAAAGGTTTGATGTTACTACCCTCTATACCATGCTCTATTCTTATACATTTTTGTAACTAAGAAAACTTACCTCATGAAAATTGCTCAATTGCTAGGACCAACTTCTTTTTGAGGAAATAGAAGAACTAAACCGAAAGGTCAAGCCTAAACCCTAACACCATTGATCAAAACACAAGCCCTGAAAAGGTATGTTCAAGTAACTAAATACTTGTTTTCTCTTGTTCAGGGGAGTCTCATCCACCAAGAAAATGTGGAACTGTGTAAGACAGTAAACCAAATCCGTCAAGAAAATACAGAGCTTTATAACAAGGTATGTCAACATCCCTTGCAGAAAAAAGGATTAAATAAAACTGAGTGTCTCCTAAAGACATCTTTCAGTCCACACAGATTGCACGTTTAAACTGTTAATTTGCCACCATCATCTAAAAGGTGTTTAACACCCCAGGTTTACGGTACAAGGGATGCAGATACAACTAACAGGAATGGCTTTTTAACAAATTCTCTAAGCATAAGAGAGGATCCACATGCCACCATCCATCTTCAACTTTCGCAGCCAGACCAACACGAACCAATTGAAGCACCACCACGATCTACAAATTTGGGGTAATTTTAACTTCTAATTCACATGTCATTTTTCAATCATATTTAAGGGGCCATGAATGAACAATAAATTTTTAAATCAACTTCTGCAGATTACAACTACATTAAAGAGAAGATAATCGTTAATCGATTCCTTATCAACGATAAGCGCATATAGTTTAAAAGTATCTAGTATTAGTGTGTGGTTTCAAGATCAAAGACAATTTAAAACGACATCAATTGACATGATTGACGGAATCAAATTGGTACATGGAAGTGATCAGAAAAACCAACTGCTCATAAAAGGTCAATGGAGCAAATAAATTGAAGGTCAAAGAACTGCATGAGTCACGTTTTACATTGTATTCTAAACATATTTGTCACTTCAGATTGAGCATTGAGATTAAAAGACTGGCGTCAAAAGTAAGATTTGTACTTGATTTGCTGAAATCTATAGAAAGAAATGTATATATATTTATCTGTTTGAAGACCATGACACACCAGTACCAAAAAAAACAAGGTCACAATAGTAAGAGCCAAGATATATAAACACAGGATCAGACACAGATGATGAAAAACCGAGTAGGTTGCATAAAATATGTCCCTCCCATTAGCAGATAGATGTATGCAGCATTAACAATTTTTCACGACAAATGCAAACAAGTTTGAGGGTAATTAATGTGGTGAGAACTCGCTCAAGAAAAGAATGCTGGCATCAGTTCTCACATAGAACAAACTAATAGAGCCTAGAAGAATCTTTCAATATATCGACTACCAAAGCAGTACATGCAAACCATCACCTAGCAAAACTGTATGCCAAATGAAATCGAATATAGGTAGCTAAAAAAATTTAAAACTTTGTTGACAAATGCAATCCCTCAAAAAATCCTGCCAACTCAAAACAGAGTCCAGGTAGGGTTCTCTTTGTTCTGGGCTAACCGTGAGATTCATTTAAAAAGGGATCAAAGTGGTCAGTTAGCTTTAAGAAAGCTAGCAGAAAAAATGTGTTCCATTTTTATGCATAGGGCTGTGGCTAAGAAAAAACGGAGACTTGGTAAGAGAAGTAAAGGATTCTTTCTATCTATCTACGAACCGAACATTTTGTATGGTTAAACATTCAATAATTGTATGTGTTGTCCAAACTTATTAAATCTACTCGATCCATCAAATTGTCACATAGGACGAAAAGGATGGCAAAGATCTTAAAACAAACATTTAGATCACAGAAACTTGCAATCACCACCATGTTTCCAACTCTGGACAAGACATGAATTTCAAAGTACATTGACACAGCAAAATGCATGAATAGAATATCATAAAATGCAATGTGTGTTCTAGTTCCATTTAGGACCCCAGTGTGTGAGATTTTTTCATTAAGAACCCATTTACCATAAATGCCAATATAATCCCTACTCTCATTCGTTTTCTTCTTGTACTGCAGAAATTTCACATAATAATCAGGGAATGGAAGAAATGTTAAAGGAAAATATTGTCTGCCAACTGTTGGCACATAATAAAGAGCTAAACATATGAGGAAGATCTTCGACGCACACTTGTTTGAAGGTCGCATATTACTTGTCACGTATAAGGTTTATTTAGCAATAATATTTAAGCATGAACACTAGATCAAGAGGCATCAGTTTCCACTAATGAGGTTGACTAAAGGATATTAATTACAATATGAAGAGCATACTATTTAATTAAGAGGGAACCAGCATAGATCCAATTTGGTTTTAAGCACCAAACCCAATTCTAATGAATAAATAATATTCAATCAAAACTTATTTTTTAAATGTCAAAAGACTTGGCATTAAACAGTTATGGGCATTTTATGAAACTAAATTTACATATTTTTTGGGAACAATGTGATGTGGGCCCCAAGTGTTGATGAATGGGCCATTGTGTTTCTAGAGGCCCAAATCGCGTGCAAAAGGGGCCTCACTAAAATGGGCATAACTTGGGCTACGGAACTCCGTTTCAGGCCCATGACTAGCCGATTCAAAGCTTGGAACGAGGAGAACGTCGTGGTAAACAACTACGTCGGTGTACGGAACTTTCGAGCCCAGAAACACTATATTTTATCAGTTATTTGCATTTTAATGTTATCTTCAGGTTTTTTGGACTTTTGTTTTTAGGCTAGTTTCGGCCCGTATGTCTTTTGAGGCCCATTTCGGTTTTGAACTCCTATTTAATAAGTGCTTCGTAATTCTGGCTATTGAGTTCAATGAAATACCAAAAATCTACTTTTGGTAGCTTTTGCTAAGAATTACCCTATAATCGGCATTCGTGTGAATCAACATGTCGAGAAATGTTTGGCACTTTACTATTACGCATGTAAGAAAGAAGTATAACCACTATGTTTATACCTCTTGTTCATCTTATGCTTGGCAACAATTATAGAAAGCAACATAAAAATAAAAGGGAAGTGCTTCTTTATAAATGCATTCTATTTTTCGGTGCGGCTCTAAACACACTTCGGCACTAAAGATGGATGCCTAACATAAAGACATTGTTTTTGAGGTTTTAGGATCTTCAAATTCATTTGACTATCCTTGTATGACAAACATACATCATCTCACTAGGAACTCACAACATGCCCTCGCAGGGGCGAAGCCATGAATTAAGTTGAAGGGGGCCCGAACTCTATTATAAAATAGTTACGATATGTATTGGTAGGCAAGCAAAATAACAAAGGCATCGTATTGTGAAGCATTTTTTTTTAATAACAAAAATTAGTCTTATTTGTCAAACTTTTGTATAAGTTGTAGAGCTTAGTCCATACTTAATTTATATAACATATGAAAATATATTCCTATATAATAAAGTTTTAAAAAGAGAGGAAAAATCAAACTCATTATTAACAACAAAGTACAATCATTAATAATAATCAGATGTCAATATTGGAAAAGAAGATTGAATCACATAATAATGGGTTAATGAAACCTTTTACCTTAAAAAAATACAAGATCACTAATTACTTAGAATTTAAAAATGCGTACATCTTAATCTTTAACCTTAATATTTATCCTACATCGTGGCTTACATTTGATACTTTATACAGATTATGGGCCTTGGACTAGTTTTATGTTAGATGAGTTGGGTTGGCGGGGGAAGCCTAGCACCCTCCACTGACCCTCGTGCAACTAACTTAATACTAGATACTGGAACTCCACATGCTCGTACTAATGTTGAAATACCAAAACTTGGTAATATTGCGTGATTAATATTATACTTTCTATGAATGCGGATAAATTACTCAAAAGAGAAACCCTATCTATATCCCATCAAACAACTTCTCTAAGGGGTTGTTTACTTTTCCATTGTTACCTCTTAATTGATATATATGTGGGCCAAAACACTTGGTCCCTCTTAATTGAGAGACACACAATTATATCTCTTTCAATTAAGATGCTCATTTAGACATTCAAAGCTAACCACTTAAAAAATTAAACACCCCCTTAGCCTACTAAGAATAATGAAAGATACTGCAATATAGCACATACACCAACCATTCGGGTCAAACTTTTGGCCGATGACGAAGGTTCCACAAATAGAAAGGGAGTGACAAAAATGAGGATGCTGAGGTGGACTAGTGGTAAAACCTTGTTAGACATGATATTGAATGGAGTTTTTAGGGCGGAACTATCATCAGCAAGAAGGACACTTGAGATGGTTTGGACATGGTAGGAAAAGACTACACACTCCAAGTTAAGATAGTGGAATTTCTCACAATCAACGGCTTGAGGAGAAGGAGTAGACCAAGACTAAGAGCATCTTCTAGGTTCAACGCATTGCCACACCAACTTCTCATTTTTGTATAACATACCCACAATGCATTGAACTTTACACGATTTACTAGATTTCCACATCACCATCTTTTTTAATTACTAATATTAACTACATAATAAAAGATATAACAAGTGTCGTTAGGGCATTGGTTATAGTGCATTAATTCATCTCCAACTTTTTTTTAATTAATAAATGCATTTAATGCACATTTTTTATTTTGTAATTAATAGACTTAAGGTTTCTTTATTTAATCATCTAAGTAGAAACCCTTTATCAATATATGTTGATTCAAACTAAAATCTTTCAAGACTTAGAAATGCATTATTTGTTTACTATTGAATAATAGTGGTTCTCTGTTGGTCACGAAATTTGGGTAAAACATGCATTCGGGGATTCTTTGAGACGATTTTTTAAGAATTTTCATTTTTATGGAGGATTTGGTGTGAGTTTTTTATTTATTTTATTTTATTTTTTTGGAAGGATTTTGTGAGAATTTTTTTGTTTGTGGATGTTTTGGTGAGAAGTCTTTCTTGTTTCTTTTGGTGAGAGGGTTTTTTGTTTGTGGAGGTTTTGGTGAGAAAATTTTTGTGCAGAGGTTTTGGTGATACGATTTTGTGAGGAGGTTTTGATGATATGTAGATGTTTTGGTGATATAATATAGTCAAAATTAAATGTGATTATCCCCCTCAAAAGTTGCAACATTAGTAGCAATTTTTAAAGTTCTCACATTTGAATTTTGACCATGCTCAAATGTTTGAATTGATTTTTTTCATCAATTTTTGAAAGTTATTAGTAGTCAAAGAAAATCTAGATTTTGGTAATTAATCCATCTCCTTTGATACCACTTGTTGGTCTCGAAATTCTAGTAAAACATGAATGCGTTAAAACAAGCTTTACACAAGACCAATTTGACAACTAATAACACCATTCATACTTTTGAATGGATATACTTATTAGAAATAAATTAAAGAATTACAAGGGATAGTTGCGGAACACCATCCCATTGAATGACAAATGAAACTCTCCTAATCCTTAACTAAAACATAAGTTGAAGTTTATGGATGAACAACACAAGCATGCTAGTTTAGCTTAGTGTGTTCTTAGGAAAGGAGGATACTTTCACAATAATACATTTGTATATTTTTGTATAAAGAATCTCTAACTTCTCACTTGACTAACATTCGTATATATGAGATGAGAAAGTGAAGTCACATGTAGTAGGTGTCAAGCATTTGGTGGAAGAATACATATCCCAATTGAATCAAATGAAACTCTCCTAATCCTTAACTAAAAAATAAGTTGAAGCTTATGGATGAACAACACAAGCATGCTAGTTTAGCTTAGTGTGTTCTTAGGAAAGGAGGATACTTTCACAATTTTGTATATTTTTGTACAAAGAATCTCTAACTTCTCTCTTGACTAACATTCGTATATATGAGATAAGAAAGTGAAGTTACATGTTGCAGTAGGTGTCAAGCATTTGGTGGAAGAATACATCTTCCATTTAATGCTTCCATATGTGTTAGAATTTGGGTATGTGTTTGTAATAATCAAATAATCACAAAATCATCACACTTTGTTTGTAAGCTACGAGAGAACAAACCAATATACACATAAAGTTGAAAGTTGTTATGTATGTTATGTTTGGAAGAGATCAATTTTGCCATATAAAACATAACTAGAAGTTAAATTTGGTTAAAATTGGTTGGCGGAAAGAGTCACAATTGCTGGGGAAAAGTTGAATTTTGGTGAGAAAAAACGATTAAAAAGAAAATCACGTAATACCCGAATCCCAAAAATCGTTTAGGTTTTGGGGCGCCGCCCAAGATATCACTTGGGAGCGGGACTCCAACAAGGGGCTCTGCCCCTTAAAAGACGCGACCCCCTTGACCTCGCACTTAGAGTTGATCTCCACCTAAAAGAGATCTCATCTCCAAGGACATGACCTCTCATAGAAATACGTGGAGTAATAATGAATAGTGTCTAGATGGTTTTCCTTTTACGCGCTAGTTTCCTCTAGTCTTTCGTGTACATATAATCATCCATTTTTGTGTACAAAGACTCTTATTCATATAATCCGTATATCTACAAGTCTTATCGCGTTTGTTGTACATAGACTTGCTCTTAAACTCACACACATATTTATATTATATTCGTACAAATATATACTTACACGAAATCAATACTTATCTCCGTCAGATAAAGGATTGGATTTTATTGTTATTGTTGTTATACCTTCCTAAACCAATACTTATCTCCGATCAGATAAAAGATTTGATTCGAACTATATAGTTGCACATAGGAGATTGCTTATAAGGTTATGTACATTATATTTCAATTCCTAGCTGACACTACCCCCAACCAACCACAGCATCAATTAACCGAACACAAAATCAGTTTTACATACAATCAGAGGCTTAATCAATTAGAGCTCTTTACAAAACTAGTAATACAGTTGCATTCATGGATATATATATAAAAAAACCTAAAAATGTGAATTTAAAAACATATATCAAATATGAATATACCTGCAACTCGATCATCATGCCATCAACGTGATTTCATTAATACGTACTGTCATCTACAAAAAATATATATGGTTAATCACTGAGAATAATGATCAACTAATACTCAAAAAACTGTCATCTATAAAATAAATAAATAAAATTCTCACTGGAATAACGAGATTCATATTTCAGAAAATGCACAAAACATGTATATATCAATTAGGTTTAGAGACGATGATATGTTTGAATGAAGGAGACATTGATAAAATATACCTGCGTGAATTGTGATGGTGACTGTTTAAGGGGGTTGAGAAAATATCTGGAACAGTCTTTGTATCCAATAAAAGTTAAATATTCAATGACTCATAATGTTATGATTATTTTCTATCGTTTCTAGAAACTTATGTGTAAACTTTTCATGCCATCTTTTTACATAAAGAAATAAAGAATGACTAGAATTTGACAAGTGTTACGTATATGTTTTTATTTAATTTAATTTAATTTAGATGCAGTGTTCGTAACCAATAGGTATTATTGGTAAATTAGGTATTGATTCTTTTAGGGAAACTAGATGCATTTTCTAGTGTGATCGTCTCAAAAGTGCTAGTTTTCATGTTTTAAAATTGAAAATACAAAAGCTATCTTTTCTCTATTTCATGCATTGAAAACAAGGTTATAACGTTAGGCGTGGCGTGACGTTATAGTTAAGTCTCACGTTTTAGATATTGTGATGAAGTAATAGCGTTTTTGAGGTATAACTTAAAGCGACATAAAATATGAAAATATTTATAATTTATATATTATATCATATTTCATATATATCGAGTTTATAAAAAGGTTTATACATAAGAAATTAAATTAAAAAACTATCATTGCATTTAATCTTTTTAATTTCTTTCAAAAAATCATTTTTCATCGGAGTTAAATTATAAAAAAATGTCACGCCTCACGCCTTTTCATGTGTCGTCTTATGCCTAGTGCTGACGCTTTGGTTTATTGTGTAACGTGGATGCATGTCATGTCTTGCGCTTTATCGACGTCTTAGCACAGTTATGACACGCCTTTTAAAGCCTTTTAAAACCCTGATTGAAAATGTAAAACTGTCAAGATCTTCCTTAATAAATGATAGCGTATCAATATTAGTAACTATGATATGTTTGAATGAAGGAGACATTGATAAAATATACCTTTGTGAATTGTCATGGTAACTGTTAAGGGTTATCCAATAAAAGTTAAATATTCAATGACTCATAATGTTATGATAATATTCTATTGTTTTTAGAAACTTATGTGTAATCTTTTTATGCCATCTTTTGCATAAAAGAATGACTAGAATTTGATAAGTGTTACGTATGTATTTTTATTTTTATTTAATTCAATTGTAGTGTTCAAAACCAATAGGTATTATTGGTAAATTAGGTATTGATTCTTTTAGGGAAACTAGATGCACTTTCTAGTGTGATCGTTTAAAAAGTGCAAGTTTTTATGTTTAAAAATTGAAAATACAAAAAGTTTCCTTTCCCTCTATTCCATGTATTGAAAACAAGGTTATAACGTGACGCGTGGTGTAATGGTATAAGTAAGTCTCACGCTTTAAAAGCTATGACGAAGTTATAGCTTTTATGTGTTACTTAAAGCGACATAAAATATAAAAATATTTATAAATTTATATATTATATCATATTTTATATATATCGAATTTATAAAAAGTTTATACATGAGAAATTAAATTAAAAAACTATTATTGCATTTAATCTTTTTAACTTATTTAAAAAATATATTTTTCATCGGAGTTAAATTATAAAAAAGTGTCATGCCTCAATCATTTTCATGCCTCGTCTCATGCAACGCCTAGTGTTGACGCTTTGGTCTATTATGTAACGTGGAGATCACGTCTCACGTCTTATCGACACCTTAGCACAGCTATGACGTGACTTTTAGAACCATGATTGAAAACGTAAAAGTGTCAAGATCTTCCTCATAGCATATCAATATTATCATATATACTAAAAATGGGGTATGAATAGTGCCAAGCATTGTGGCAACAGTGTTACATCAAAAAAAAAAAAAAAAAAAGTATGCAAAGGCTAGCTTAAACCATAAGAAATAGTTTGAAACTATTCCCTAAAGTTTAACTGCCTTTGCAAACTTAGTCCTTCGAGGACTAACGATGTAATAGAATTAAACTTTTAATGACCGATACATAAATACATATATACATTTATAAAAAATATAACGGGTCAATAGCACTCCCGCAGCAACACGCGAATCACCCGCTCGTTAGTACCTATGATATGTTTGAATGAAGGAGACATTGATAAAATATACCTTTGTGAATTGTGATGGTAACTGTTAAGGGGTTGAGAAAATATCTAGAACAGTCTTTTGTATCCGATAAAAATTAAATATTCAATGACTCGTAATGTTATGATAATTTTCTATTGTTTTAGAAACTTATGTGTAATCTTTTTATGCCATCTTTTACATAAAAGAATGACTAGAATTTGACAAGTGTTACGTATATATTTTAATTTTAATTACTTGCAGTGTTCAAAACCAATAGGTATAATTGGTAAATTAGGTATTGATTCATTTATTTAGGGAAACTAGATGCACTTTCTAGTGTAATCGTCTCAAAAGTGCAAGTTTTCATGTTTCAAAAATGAAAATACAAAAACTATCTTTTTTCTCTATTTCATGCATTGAATACAAGGTTATAACGTGAGACATGACGTGACAGTATAGCCGAGTCTCACGCTTTAAAAACTAAGATAAAATTATAGCTTTTTTTGAGATTTGACTTAAAGTATATAAAAATATTTATAAATTTATATATTATATCATATTTCATATATATCGACTTTGTAAAAAGTGTTATACATTAGAAATTTAATTAAAAAACCATCATTGAATTTAATCTTCTTAATTTCTTTTAAAAAAATCTTTTTCATTGGAGTTAAATTATGAAAAAGCGTCACGCCTTATGCCTTTTCATGCCTCGTCTTACACGCCCCGCTTAGAGCCGACGTCTTGGTCTATTGTGTAACGTGGAGGTCACGCCTCACGCCTTAGAGCAGCCATGGCGCGCTTTTTTAGAACCTGGATGAAAACGTAAAACTGTCAAGATCTTCCTCAATAAGTGATAGCGTATCAATATTAGTAACTCAAACCCACTAAATATATGCATGAATCAAGACCATTACTAAAACCCATCAATAAACACTTGACAGCAGCCCGGCTAGAAAACCCAGACCACACTTAGCCTGGTGGAACTC
Organism: Chrysanthemum lavandulifolium; assembly: GCA_022545495.1. Taxonomy (NCBI): domain Eukaryota; kingdom Viridiplantae; phylum Streptophyta; class Magnoliopsida; order Asterales; family Asteraceae; genus Chrysanthemum; species Chrysanthemum lavandulifolium. The sequence continues at coordinate 4,025,631 of CM040242.1, read as the reverse complement.
ATCAGCCTATGCTGAACGCATAGGACACTGCGCCTTAACTATCACTAACGGTTAAGATGTACAATACATGTGACCATAAGGACGCACGACAAGCCCCATCTTGTACGAGCCAAGGAGGAGAGACCACATGTCCTCCTTGTGTGCTCATCAGATGATTAACGTGTGTTCTCCCCACAGCCGTTGATCATCCCTCAATGGTTTATCTCTAAACACTACACAACTCTCTATAAATAGAAGGCTCACACACAAACTTTACAAGTTCACACACTTGGGCAAATATTGTCTCACACGTAATCTACACATGGTTTGTTTAAGTGTTACATGAGTTTCTTAATCTTGATCTACTCATCGGGTCCTTACCGTTCCACACAGGAAACCAAACAACACAGTGATAAGGATTTAAAACATACGCTTTTAGGAGGTCATTTCAGCCCTATTTCGACACATTTTATATCCATTACTGCTTAAAATCGTTCCTTTTCACTTTTTAGGTCTTTTGAAAGAAAAATGCTGGAATGAAGCATATTTGGTCGAAAAGGAGCAAAAATATGAAGAAAATGGCAAAGTCAAGATCGAAGACACTCAAGGCTGATCAACAGAACCTGACGGCGTCCCATCCAAAGGGCGACGCCGTCCCTCTATGAAGACTTGATCAAAAAGTGCCCACGACGGCTAAGTGAAAATCCTGATCCCAAAGACTGAAGGTGTCATGCCTAAAATATAGAGGGCGTCACTCATAGTTCTCACTTCAGACGGCCCAAATCTAGAACTCAGACGACGTCACAACTAAAGATAGACGGCATCACAACTCTCAAGTGACGCCGTCCCATCGATGACTTGGCCTAGACGAAACCCTAATGACGGCGACCTCACGGCGTCGCTATCAAAAGGCGACGCCGTCGCGATTGTAAATCAATATATAGAATTCAATTTTTCTGTATTTTAAGAGGTAGAATTTTGGAGAGCAAACCCTAACTCGGTTGTAGTCCGACTTGGACAGTATTCTAGGGTCTCATACCCTATTTTACACATCAAGATAAGTTTGTTAATCCAATTTTCAGTATGTCTACCCCATGTTCGATTGATTGTGTGTATGCTTGCTTTTTTAACATGTCTAGCTAAAGTACTTGTGTGTTTGCTTAGATCTATGAAACCTGATTATTGATTGTTGTTAGGTTATTTCTTGTCTTAATCGATATAGGCCTATTAGTGCAACTAGGCTTTCGTTGTATTTATTGCTTGAGTATGCTTTATGATAATAGGGTGATTGGATGAAATAGCCTTGGCTTGCTGATTCCGTGAATCCTATACGAGAGATAACCTCATAGAACTAGGGAATACGTACCCCCTACGACTTTTAGGAATACAAAGCGTTAAGATAAAGGGCGTGACAACTCAACCAACCAATAAAAGATAACTAGGGAGTAATAGTATCTAAGTAAACACATTCTTAATCATCATACGAGCTCACTTCAATTAAACATATCTATCCTTAGGTAATTAGTTAAATTAGATAATTAGTATAAGTAGATTAATCGGTAGAAGTACCACCCCCAACCATTTGCCCCGAGAATTTACCTTATCTTTCAAAAAACATAAAAGATTAAAAAAAAAAAAAAAAAAAAATCCTCAACCCCACCTTCGTCATAAATTTCTTACTAACATTCCTATTCCCCTATAGAACGATATCAATCCCCGAGGCTTGCCCCATACTACACTAAAACGATTAGGTTCACTGCCCAGAGGGTTGAAAAACTTGCTCGTAGAAAAGGAGGTTTTCTCGACCCCGAACGCTCTTACTGCATCTAGTTTTTGGCGCCACTATCGGGGAATAGAATAGCTAGTTAAATTTCTATCTCATTTTGGTCCCCTCGCTTGATTCCTATCAAGTGAGATTTTTCTCTTTTTCATTAGCTTCCTTGTAGTCTATCCCCATTCTTTTTGCTTTTGTTTGTAACCCCTTACCTTGACTATTCCGTTAGCCGTTATGGATAACGCGAATCCGCCAAAATTATCACCCAATCGACAAAATCCACTACATAATCTACCTTTTCCACTCCAAAATGAGATCTTGAGGTTTCGAAAACATCCTGATGAATCCTTTCCCTAGGAGTGGACTCGTTTTAAATACATACTATTAAAAGTCCTTCATCAAGGCTCTGATTTATTGTGTCCCTGATAAGGATTTAAAAGGTACCATTTTGAGGGGTCATTTAAGCCCTTAATTGATCACTTTTGTATCCGTTACTACCTAATTTCGTTCCTTTTCACTTTTTAGGTCTCTTGAAGGCAAATTGCTGGAATGACACTTATTCGGACGAAAGGCGCTAATATATGAAGAAAATGGCCAAAGTCAAGAATCGAGACACTCAGTGCTTTGAATCGAAGGTGACGGCGCCATCGCTAACCGCTGACGCCGTTGGACAACTTTGTGATGGCTCAAGAGCCAAATTGCTTAATATCAAGTGACGACGGGTTTTAAAAGAGTAGGCGTCGCAACTCAGACGGCCTAGATTTGATCTAGACGACGCCGAGAGATCGAAGGGACGGCGTCACAAGCATAAGTTGACGCCGTCGCAAGACTAACGTGGCCAAGACGAAACCCTAATGACGGCGACCCGACGGCGTCACAAGCTAAAAGGTGACGCCGTCGCGATTGTAACATTATATATAGAAACCGAATTTTTCAGTTTTCAGTGTGTAGTTTTGTAGAGTAAAAACCTAAACCGAATCAAGGCTGTCTTGTACAGTATTTTTGGGTTCCATACCCTATCTTACATCAAGATAAGTATTTTACTTCATTAATCCAATCATGTCTTCAATTATTTGTGTGTATGCTTGCATGTTTTCCATGTCCGGCTAATTTACTTGTGTGTTTGCTTAGGGAATATGAAACTTAATTATTGAATATTGATTGGTTGTCTCTTATCTTAATTGTTAATGATATAGTATTGTAATAGGTCATTCGTTGTGTAGTTAATGCTTGATTAATCTTTGTGAACCTTAGCTTATAGTAACCTAGAGTCATTGTAGGCTAAAATATCCGAAGAGTACCTTAGTGTTTAGTTTATAAATCCTAGAGATTTTGTATGCAAGAACCTTTGGTAGTTTCAAAGAGTTAGGGATAAACGCATACCCTACGACCTTAGACACACAACGCGATTAAGAATAAGGACGTGACAATTCAACCATCAATAGGAGATAATTAAGGAGTAATACAACCTAAGTAAACACATCTTTAAATAATCATATGAGCACACAATAATTAGACATAGAATACCCACTAGTTTAGATTAGATAATTAGATAAGTAGAGTAATCGGTAGAAATACCACCCCCCAAATCCAAACCCCGAGATTCGTACCTTTCCATTTCCTAAAAAAAACATAAAAAGCACAAAAATAATATTCCTCAACCCCAACCTTAGCGTAGTGATTCTCAACTAGCATTCCTATTCCTCTAGAGAACGATATCAATACCCGTGGCTTACCCTAATACTACACTACAACGATTAGGTTCACTGCCTAGGGTGTTATAAAACTTGCTCGATGAAAAGGAAGTTCTTTTGACCCTGAACGTGCTTCGTAAAGCGTCATCAGTCCCCTCCAATTATTTTACACTCGTATCGACCACGAAACCCAAATGAGACTTGAAAATATAGCGGATGGGGATCTTTGGGGATATGGTGTTAAGGATGCATGGGATAACTTTGAGACTTCGCCCAACATAGAAGTGAAACATGGGACCCAAATAACGAAGATTTAGACATGTTCTCAAAGTGGAAGGCTCAATCGGAATGGTTGTTTATGAGTGAGATGATTAGAGTTGAGATACCAAGGTGCATGTCATGGTTAGGCACTACTATAGTACAAAATGAATGCATAGGAGATCTAGATATAATGGAGAGTGAGGTGGAAACTCCAAGCCCACAAGCCCTACCATCACTTGAGGAACACACATCGCCCATAACTTACCAGGAAGAAGTAAAAGAGGCTATAGGAACACCGATTGATATAGAACCTTTGGACCAAACACCACTAGAGAATGTAGGTTTAGATGCTTGTTGTCATGACCTCTCTCTTAGTTCTAAGGAAGTTCCTAGTTTTGATGAACCGGAATTGAATTAGGCCCCAATCCACCCATCAAAATAAATAGGCCGGGTAGTTGCGTGATAAAGGTAGTAGACTCTAAGCCATGTAGAGTGGAAGCTAATATAACAGTAACCCATGACCTTACACACTTACATCACCCATTCATGGTTGATAACAAGAAACATTATGCGTTTAAACTGGGTTTATTAGGTCAAGATGGATCCTTAACTAAGAATCTCTTGAAGTTGATAGAAGATGATCCATGTCTAGGATAAAGACTTGATTCACCCGCTACAACAATAAAATTAGGTAAGGTTATAATGAGTGGAGCACACCCCTTTGAGCATATAAATCATCCATCACCCTCTCCTCACGTAGCAAATTTCCACCCTAAGGGTGTGTATCGCTACTATCACTAGCACTTAAGAGTAGGTAAAACTTCCCCTTTATCTGTTAAATAAGGGTAGAGTCAAGTTCGTGACTCGAACCAAAACAAGCGCTTCTTGGGAGGCAACCCTTGTTTATTTGTTTGAATGTTTGTTTTTAATTTTTATTGGTGTGTTTACATATCTTTTTCATTATTGTTTATTCTCATGTTAGACTTTGTGAAAATGCTTTATTTTGTTTTTAACCTCGTCTTAATTACATATAAAGCTATTTTACAAAAAGATAAGTTTAGGAAAGATCAAATATGTTTTTAAGAACATGAACATGAGATTAACAATCGTTGAAATTGATATATATGTGTGTTTGTTAGAGTCAAATGCTTGTATCGAGTCATAATGGATGTTTTGCAGGATGTTTTCAGGTTTTAATGAGGTAATTTTTCCAGAAAAACGCAGCAGATCAGTTTTTGTCAGGATTAAAGCCTGACGACGTCAGGCAATGTAGAAACAGAATGTTCAGTTTTTGTTTTCTGTGTAACTTGTAAATTTTTGGAAATTTCCAGGTCTTAATTTTCCAGAAAAACTGCAAACATCCATTATATCTTACTTGCTTTCTAGTGTAGTTGTGTGTCATATATAGTTTTACTGCCGATTTTACGCGAAAGTTTCGTTTGTTTTCTTATAAATGTGCTGGTTATATTGGGCAAGAAGAAGAAACACGCGTTGGATGAGGATTATTACTTATGCATTCTTCTTGGAAGAGGATTTAACAGCAACTTCACACATATCATACCGAACTAATCAGGGGACTACTAGTTTCTTTTCCTTACTTACCTTCTTTTATCATAACTTTGATGCTTTCAGGGAACATTAGGGACAATGTTCAGTTTAAGTGTAGGGAGGGATAATAAAACGGGAACTTAAAAATTATTCACTCACTTGATCATTTGTCTTTTCCTTGGTAATTTGTGTAATAAACTATGAGAAATATTGGTTAGGGAAATTTTAGCACCAAATTTAGAATTTTTTATGACATTTACAAGTAAAAATTTAGTCTTAATAAAGCGTCTCATGGATAGGAAATATATGACTAGCACAAAAATCGTTTACCACTCAAATTTCACCCAAAAAATGTGAGGTTCGTCCCTAGATCTTTAGGAATAAAAGCATTCGTTAATGCTTAGTGAGTGTACCGATAGTATAATAGATTATAGAACTTGTTTTGTGATGCATTCCCAGATCGCTAGTGAGACTACACTTGTGTAGTTAGGAATAACTAAATGATAAGAGGCATTAGGATAACACTTGTTTGAAACCTGTACTATAATTACTTCTTCCACATCAGTTGAGTAATCACCCTTGCGATATACTCATCTTTAGTACACGATACCCCTAGTTAACCCCTCAGAGCCTATCCTTTTCGCGGTTCTCATGATGTTTCAGTTTTTCGGAATATCAATGAAGAGCATTGTTTACAATCCACCCCCAAATGTACACCCAAATCGCCTTAGCCTACCTTGTATGCACTCATCTTTAGTGCATTATTGTTATCATTATATAACCCTTAGTTCAATTATCTAGTTACTTGCATGGTTGCTAAGTCGAGTCATATCTTTTGTACACAGTTTTGGGATGATTGGGACTCATGGGTAAAAGTAATACTTTATGGAGTAACGGGAAAGAACGAATAAGGATTGGTGCGGAAAATAAAAGAGGGTGGCCCCTTTTCATCATATTAAAGGGGCGCGGCTTTGTATTTAAATTCAAATTCCCTTTGTCTACGTAATTAAATACTCTAAGTATTTTGATCTTTTCAAATCGGGTCAATTAGTGTTAGAGAAATAAAAACTCAAGTGTAGGGATGCTCCTATAAATCCCTTATATTTTGATGTTATCGTAGGGGATGGTAGAGTAAAAAGGTATTAAAAAAATCAATATAAAAAAGAAAAGAAAAAGAGAGTTAAAAAAATGAAAAAAATGAAAAAAAAATAGAGAAAAAACATACGGGCTACCATCCTACATCTATCTTTATGTTTATGTTTTTTAAGTTTATGTTAGTTTTGTTTCAAGTTATCTAGTGTTAGTGAGTCGAGTCCTGGCTTAGCAACGCCACTCTTTACATGCTTGTAACATAATATTTTTAACTTGACACCACTAAATATCCCCTATCCAACAAAACCCTTTACTTCCCTACCCTAAGCCTAACGTTACAACCCTTGAAAAGACCTCTTAGATAGTTGTTTCTAAGTGTTTACGCCAAAGCGGTGAAGGTTTGATCTATTCTCAAGCTTATGGTAATCTATGTACTATGCCAGGTAATGAGTGTTTATCTTCCATTTCCATTCATATTATATTTCATATAAACCCGAGAGATGAGAGAATCCAAATACCACTTGTGAGGTGCTAGTATATAATTTCCGTGCTTGTTATGACTATTTTGGCGCTTTTACTTGTTATGAACTATTTTAAACTAATGCTTCATGCCCCTTAACTTATAAATTTATTGGTTAAAAGCACATTTACTTGAGGACAAGCAAATACCAAGTGTAGGGTTATTTGATAAGGATTTATTTTAGGGGGTCATTTAAGCCCTATTTCGACACATTTTATATCCGTTACTGCTTGAAATCGTTCCTTTTCACTTTTTAGGTCTTTTGGAAGCAACATGCTGGAATGAAGCATATTTGGACGAAAAGGAGCAAAAACTTGAAGAAAATGGCAAAGTCAAGATCGAAGACACTCAAGGCTGATCAACAGAACCTGACGGTGTCCCATCCAAAGGGCGACGCTGTCCCTCTATGAAGACTTGATCAAAAAGTACCCACGACGGCTAAGTGAAAATCCTGATCCCAAAGACTGACGGCGTCATGCCTAAAATATGGAGGGCGTCACTCACTGTTTTCACTTCAAACGGCCTAGATCTAGAACTCAGACGATGTCACAACTTACGACCGACAACATCACAACTCTCAAGTGACGTCGTCCCATTGATGAATTGGCCTAAACGAAACCCTAGTGACGGCGACCTAACGGCGTCGCTATCAAAAGGCGACGCCGTGGCGATTGTAAATCTATATATAGAATTTGATTTTTTTGTATTTTAAGAGGTAGAATTTTAGAGAGCAAACCCTAACTCAGTTGTAGTACAACTTGGACAGTATTCTAGGGTCTCATACCCTATTTTACACATCAAGATAAGTTTTTTAATCCAATTTATCATTATGTCTACCCCATGTTCGATTGATTGTGTGTATGCTTGCTTATTTAACATGTCTAGCTAAATTACTTATGTGTTTGCTTAGATCTATGAAACCTAGTTATTGATTGTTGTTAGGTTGTTTCTTGTCTTAATCGATATAGGCTTAGTAGTGCAACTAGGCTTTCATTGTATTTATTGTGTAAGTATGCTTTATGACGAAAGGGTGATTGGATGAAATAACCTTGGTTTGCCGATTCCGTGAATCCTATACGAGAGATAACCTCATAGAACTAGAGAATACGCACCCGCTACGACTTTTAGGAATACAACGCGTTAAGATAAAGGGTGTGACAACTCAACCAACCAATAAAAGATAACTAGGGAGTAATAGTATCTAAGTAAACACATTCTTAATCATCATACGAGCACACTTCAATTAAACATAGCTATCCTTATCAATTAAACATAGTTATCCTTAGGTAATTAGTTAAATTAGATAATTAGTAGAAGTAGAGTAATCGGTAGAAGTACCACCCCCCAACCATTTGCCCCGAGATTTTACCTTAGCCTTCAAAAAAGCATAAAAAGATAAAACAGAATCATCCTCAACCCCCACCTTTTCGTCATAATTTTTTTTACTAGCATTCCTATTCCCCTAGAGAACGATATCAATCCCTGAGGCTTACCCCATACTACAATACAACGATTAAGTTCACTACCTAGAGGGTTAAAAAACTTGCTCGTAGAAAAGGAGGTTGGACTTGTATCCAACTCGAACCTCGAGGTCTCTATCACTTTACGCCATGAGGCCTCAGGTTGTTTAGCCTAATAGCTTTTCACGGGGTACAGTGGAAACGACCATTGTTTAAAATGGCCCTATCCATCATATCTTATCCCATGAAGAAACTTAGGGTTTATGACGGGGATCCTTACTCACACCCACGTTTCTTGACTTGATTCGGGGATATTAGGGTTTTTTTCCGCCGTTTGCATTCCTAGAAACGGAAAGGCTTATGAAAAAAAAAGGTTTTAGAATGATTCTACCCTCAAACTGATGTGTAGCGTGGTTTAGGAAGTTTTACTCTGCCGACTTTCCAATTTACGTCACTTGCATAATGTTTATATCAAAGATGTTTATTCAAGGATTTTCAAGTCCCCCTTTGGAATCATTGATTAGCCACAAATTTGGTCTAGTTTCTATCAACCAGGTTTATGAATCTAGTTTAATTACTCTTTGGATTCAATGTATGGCCGCAAATTTTATGTAGTTTCTATTGATTTGATGTATTTTTTTTGTTTATGCTTTGTATTTGTACGATAAAACTAATTAGTAAATCTTATTCTCATAATAATTATTTTTCGTACCTATACGTTTTTTGTTTAATGTGTGCTATAATTACTGACGTTTGGATATCCACCAAACATTGTGACAGTTCATTTTGTCACGGTGTTTCATCATTCAACTCCATGTTATAGTATAACTGACAATCCCCCATTCTCATTTTTGAAGATTATTATCATCATCCATGTCTGATAACACTCAAATTAAGTATATTTTTAAGAGCGTTATCATGGTTTTTGTACATATTATTTGGTTAGTCTAACGAACTTTTGGTACTTATTTGCACAATATGTTTTCAAGTTCGTAGTTAGCCAAGACATAGAAAACGAAGCAAAATGCGAAGAAACGATAAATAAACGAAGATGTATGCATTTACGAATAATTCTTGACAAATGCAAGTCTCTTAGAGCATATTTGAGAAGTTAAAGTCATGAATTTGTCACTACAAAGATACAAGAATAATGCACAAGACGGAAAATAAGAAGTGAAGTGAAGAAAAGAAGCTATATCGAAGAATGTTTGAAGTCTCGTTATTCCCGACACATCTTCACTGTTTTGGCCATATCTTGAGCATACAACCTCCGACTGACCTCATTCAAGCGGCCACAGAAAGATAAGAGAAAGGGATACAACTTTAATTTAGACCACGTTTGGTTAAAATGTCATCCAACCGTTGGTTGGAGCTTCTAACCTCGCGGTCTAAGACCGGACCGGACGGAGACCAAAATAGCAAAAAAACCTAGACCGAGGACCGGACCGAATGTGTTCGGTCCGGTCCGGGTTGGTCCGGTCCTTCGGTCGGTCCGGTCCAAGAAGGCAAAATGGTCGGTTTCTACGCCGAACCAGTCCGGACCGGACCGAGACTGAAATAAGGAAAAAGTCGGGACCGAGACCAGACAGCTGGTCCTTTGGTTCGGTCAATTTTTGGTGAGTTCGGTCGATTTGCTCAGCCCTACTTTTCTAGTGTGATCGTCTCAAAATTGTAAGTTTTATGTGTTTCAAAATTTAAAATACAAAATCTATCCTTGCTGTCAATATCATGTATTGAAAATGTAAAACTGTCAAGATCTTCATTAATAAGATACCGCTATAGTTTCAGCGATGTCACAACACATAAAAACGATACGTTTAGAACATAATTTATAAAAATAAGATACCAATCCATGCATTGCGATAGATACTGCGACATCTTGCAATGGTATAATTAATGCTAGTTTCGAATGTCAAGTCATTTTGAGAAAACCGAATTCACACCTCGAGGTCTCTTTCACTTTACGCCATGAGGTCTCAGGTTGTTTACCCTAATAGCTTTTCACGGGGTGGAGTGGACACGAATATTGTTTAATATGGCCCTTTCCATCCTCTCTTATCCCATGAATAAACTTAGGGTTTATGACATGCATCTTTACGCGCGCCCACATTTCTTGATTTAATTAGGGGATATTAGGCTTTTTTTCCCCGTATGCGTTCCTAGAAACCGAAAGGCTTATGAAGAAAAGGTTTTAGAAGGATTCTACCCTTAAAATTACATGTAACGTGGTTTAGGAAGTTTTACTCTACCGTCTTTCCCCATCTACGTCACTTGCCTATTTATATCAAAGATGTTGATTCAAGGATTTTCAAGTCCCCCTTTGAATTCATCGATTAGCCACAAATTTGGTGTGATTTCTATCAACCAGGTGTATGAATCTAGTTTAAGTCCTCTTTGGATTCAATGTATGGCTGCAAATTTGATGTAGTTTCTGTTGATTTAATGTATTTTTTTGTTTATGCTTTTCATTTCTACGACAAAACTAATCGATAAAATCTTATTCTCAAAATTATTATTTACCGTACCAACATGTTTTTTTAATGTGTGCTATAATTAACGTCGTTTTGATATCCACCAAACATTTTGGCGTTTCATTTTAGTCACGGCGTTTCATCATTCAACTTCATGCTAGTGTATAACTAATAATCCGCTATTCTCACATTTAAAGATTATCAGCATCACCCATATCTTTAAAGTTTAAACATGGAGTCCTACTCTTCTTTCAACAATCGTTCCAATAATTGTTTTAACAAAAAAAAACGTGTGAGAATTCCATCCCATCGACATCGCCATCAATAGTGTCCTCAGCATCAACACCAAACATCTTCCTACATGCAAGCGTCTCAAAATAAATTTTGGAGAAGCGCATAAAGAAGAAAATGTTTTGGATTCAGCAATATAACTTATTAATCAAGTAGTTAGAATTAGAAAAAAAAAGATGGTGATGCTATACGTGAGTTGGTGAAATGGGTATACATTAGGAATAAGGAAATTGCAATGTGGGAGGAGAAAATAAAGGAACATACAACGAGGATTTACGATCCTTAATCTTAGAACACCTATCATCTTATGTAATCGTGTTGTAATAAAATTTATTTTGTGTTTTTAACGTTACTTTATGTCTGAGGTTTATTTATTAGATATTTTACTTTCTCGTCTCACTCTTTCCATGAGCTATCTTATTTTTATTGCTCATAATAGGCATCGTAATCATTTATAGGCATCGTAATTACTTATAAATTGTTAAAGATCGGATTTTTAGGATGTAAGGGCCCATTTGGTTTGTAAATGAGTTTAGGATTTGGATTAGGATTTGTATTAAGATGTAATGTATGATAGAAAAATATATTATAAAGTACATAAATAATTATTTATAATTTAATAAATTGTAAAATTAAAATGTACCATTAAAAAAATAATAAAGAAAGAATTTGTGGTTGTAGTAAAAAAAATTGGCTCACATATTTGATAAAGTTGGCACATTCATAACTTACTACTCAACATTCATATAGATGCCAGATATTTGGAATTCAACCCATTCTCTGGGCTCACTTTTTTTGTTTTTTTACCAAGCAACAACTTAATATCTTTCACACTAAAAGCCATACCAAATGGGTTAAACAAACATCACCTAAAACTTAATAGACTTAGAAATGTGGAGGTTTTAATCGGCTATGGGGGTGTGAAAAGTAAGAAAGAAGGTAAGAAAAAGTAATATAAAAAAGGTTTTTTTAAGCACGAAGACTCAAAAAGTGCACTTATAAAGCATGGGTCCTACTATTCCTACACTAATTCCACTAAATGAACATTAGTCAAACTTCTTGCTTTATTGGAAAACTAACAAATGTTACTAATTTGCAGTAAAAGCAAACCAAGAAAGTTAGCAACCGACTTTCTTAAATTTTATACATTGAAAACACTAAAATTATTTAATATCTAACTAAATATCAGTTACTTTCATTAATTATTACGGAGTAATTAGTATTTGAACTTTGTTTTTACTTTTAATTCATGCATTGCTCAAAAGATTACACTAATTCTTTTATATTTTGATAGTATTTTCAGGATGTTACCGTTAGGGGTGTTCATCGGTTCGGTTCTCGGGTTAATCGGTTTGTTCGGTTAATTTTTTTTTTGTCATAATTGAAAATCGAACCGAACCGAAAATATCTGTGACTAAACCGAACCGAGAAACAAACCGAAGTTCGGTTCGGTTATAGGTCAAAACCGAAAACCGAATTTATATATTTTTTAATTTAATTAAATAAGTTTTTGGCAAAAGAAAAATATAGTGAAGTCCAAAATACATTCCTGTGGTTTGTCCCGTGTCTCGCTTTACGTCCCTAAACTTTTTTTTGGCACAAAACCATCCCTCAGTTAGTAAAGTTGGCACAAATACATCCTTCCGTTAGTAAAATCAGTCAACGAGGACTAACGGTGCAAATATTTCTCCGTTATCTCCTAACGGAAGAGAGAATATTCACACCGTTAGTCCTTAGGACTAACTATACAATTTATTTTTGAAAATAAATTGCATCGTTAGTCCTCAACCACCATCACCGCCACCTCCCACCTCCACCGCCACCTCCACCCACCACCACCCAACGCCACCACCTATCACCTCCACCGCCGCCACCCACCGCCACCACTGCCACCACCACCCACCTCCATCGCCGGTACCCACCCACCAAAACCACCACCTCCACCATCGCCATCTACCGCTACCACCACCGAACGCCATCCATCACCACCATTGCCACCCCTACCCACCTCCACTGCCACCCCTACCAACCTCCACCGCCGCTACCCACCCACCACGTTAGTCTTCATTGACTGATTTTACTAATAGATGAATGTATTTGTGCCAACTTTACTAACAGAGGGATGATTTTGTGCCAAAAAAAAGTTTAGGGATGTAAAGCGAGATACGGGACAAATCACAGGGATGTATTTTGGACTTTACTCAAAAATTTATTTCAAGCATAAAAATTATTTTTTTATATTAGGAAAAAAATTTAATGGTCTTTTTTAATCTATAATATATAAAAAAAATATATATTAAATATATAAAGTGTTTTATTATATAAAATATATAAAAAAATATATATATATTTATATAACTTCGGTTTTCGGTTCAGATAGCTAAAACCATATTCAAACCGAAAACCGAATTTTTAGTTCGGTTCGGTTCGGTTTTGACAAATTCGGTTCGGTTATAAGTTCGGTTCGGTTTTTTTCAATTCGGTTCGCGAATATTATTGTCATGCTCCTGAAAATTATGATATAACTTAACACAATTTTGCAATACTATCATAATTGAAAAAGCAAGTGAAAATTACTAACAACGTTAACATGGGCAACAAAAAGATTTAATTTTGGATAATGTAAAATTGTGTGATTAGTATAGAATGGGCGTTTGGGACAATAAATAAATAAATAAATAAAGTATGCAATGAGCGTTGTAAATGAAATGTACATAAATATGAGTTAATTAATCATTTGTAAAATTGTTTGACATGTATACAAATTGCCTATATATAACACTTTACTCTATTTATTTAGTTGATGATGCATCTAGTATAACAAATTATTTATTAATTAATCATTAGTGCACACTTAACTCTAAAATTAATAAATTCAATGATTGATATAATAAATAAGGTTTATTTAGTAGAAAATATAGGTTCATTTAGAGGGACCCTAAGGGTGCGTTTGGTAGAGAGAAATTCAGAGAAAAGAAATGAAGTAGAGAATAGAATCTCAGAGAATAGAAATCAGTAGAGAATTTTGTTCAATTCTAATGTTTGGTAACAACAGAGACTTGACCCGAGAAATGAAAAAAAATTATTTAAATAATATTTTGTCTAAATAAAAATTCTTAAAAAATATTTAAAAAAAATATATCTTTTTTTTTTAAATTTATTTTTTAAAAATTTATGTACTTTCTTTAAAAAAAATTATTAAAAAAAACTTATTTTTTTAAAATCTATTTACTTAAAAAAAAAACTTGTTTTTTTAAAAAAAATATTTTTTAAAAATGTATTTTTTTTTAAAAAAACTTATTTTTTTTTAAAATAATTTTTTTAAAAATATATTTTTTTTAAAATTTTTTTCTTTTAATTTTTTTAAATGTAAAAAAAAAAAAAAAAAAAAAAAAAAAAAAAAACATTTTTTTAAAAAAATTAATCCATTTCTCCAATTTCTCCACAAAAGGGATGGAAAACAAAGAGTTACAAATTACAAAGAGGTGATTTCTCCGAGAATTCCAAATTCTCTGCCCATTTGATTTCTCTACGTATCAAACAAGAGAAATGAAATGATTTCCTTTTCTCTAGTATCATTTCTCTGTACCAAACACACCCTAAAAGATTAGGGTGAGACTTGAGAGAGTGTGCATGCTTGAGTGCCTTTCATCAAATTTCCCTTTATTTACAGGGATATGACAAGTTTTATGAATATGAGCCATTGCTAAAGTTCTTGTCAGATACAAGCCGTTTACTATGTTACATTGACGGCTTTCTCATGATTCATGAAATTTTCTTATAGGCTACCAAAATAAAAAAATATCATTTTAGTGTTAAAACTAACTTTGAAAATACATTTGACTCTCTTGATTGATTGAAAGTTCTTAGATCACATCGTGGTTCTAATGAGATTTAGCTGTAAATGGAGAAAATGGATACAAGATCCTCTTGATTCGGCATGGGCATTATTTCTTGTCAATGATCTTTCTACAAAAAGAAATCAAGATTCGAAAATGCTTTTGCCAACGTGATTTTCTCCCCTGTTATTTATTACCTCCGTCTCAAAATATAAGTCTATTTTGACATTTTAAATCAAATTTTGACCTTAAATATTTTTGTTTGTATTATATAATACTTGATAAAATTATACCAATAAAAATACGTTTAAAACTCAATATATTTATATATTTTGCATCAAGTATTATATAATACAAACAAAAATATTTAAGGTAAAAGTTGGATTCAAAAAGTTAAAATGTATTTATATTTTGAGATAGAGGGGGTATAATAGCTATTCAACCCTTACATGTCTCATTACAAGAAGCCGAGTCTAAGAACCTCTTTGAAAGGATAAAAGTTGGTTCTATTAAAATTGATGTCTCACACCTTTAATTTGCGGATAATGCTCTCAATGTCTTTTTTTTCTACAGTTTCTTCTTTCTAGAGTGGTGATTATAAAATCCGTGGTTAAAAGAAAAAATAAAAAAATTTAGTATTGATAAACTAAAAGCTTAAAGAATTTAATGATGTATGCTAAGTTTTAATTATATGTAAGGTAAAATGGTCTAAAAAGGCATTCAACTTGCCACTTTTTCCTTTTGTAGGCATAAAAAAAAATTTCTTCCTAAAGTAGTTAAATACTTCCTTAATCTTCCTATTGTAACCTTAAATCATAATTTTTGTGATGTGGCACATGTTAATCACACTTAACTGTTTTTTTTTTTGTCTAATTTCCTCACTTTTGGGTTTCTTTTGACAATTGTTGGAAATTGAGGGAATGCGTTTAGAACTTTTTCACATAATAAGGTTTTTCCCCAATTCTTATCACCACATACCCGTAAATCAGTTGTCTCAAATCCTAATTTCACACAGTTGCCACAATTGATGTTTCTCAATAGCCACATTTGATGCGTTTTTTGATATTTCAGGTATATATTTATTGATTTCTTTGATTATGCTCTGTTTTGATCAAAGTTATTACCACTTTATAAACCCTAATTTGTTATTTTTCTCAATTTTGTAACATAATGATACCAAGTACCAATTTGCATCAATTTGATGTACACAATGACGGTTATTTTGCCCCTTTACCTTTAAGTTATGCTGATGGGATGATTCTTAATATGGGTGCTCCAAGGATGCCCTATGAAGCATTTGCTGAATTCTTGGAAGAAAAAGCTGGTGACTACTTTCAAGGTTTGTATTACAAAGTTCCAAATGTTGAATTAGACAAAGGTTTAGTTAGAGTAAGAAATGATAAGGAAATAACATACATGTTTGATTTTGTTGAGTTGTTTGGTAGGCTTGATCTTTATATTGATCACTTAGATATGGATCTGTCAGAGTATTTAGGTCTGGTCAAGCATATACCACTTTTATGGATGCCTTTGTTTCTAAAGCAAAAGGCCCTCCCCAAAAGAGGTATTGCAATGATTTTTCAGTAGATGAGTTGGTTAATTGAGCTGAGATGGAGGTTGTATGTAAATGTTGATAAGGGCGAAGGGAAGGTTAACGAAACAGAGGGTGATGATACTAGGACTAGTGTAGAGGGTGGTGATACTAGGTCTAGTGTAGAGGGTGATGATACTAGGAATGTAAGTGTTGATAAGGGAAAAGAGAAGGTTAGTGAAGTTGAAAACATGCAAGCAGAAGAACCAAGTGTTGCACATGAAGTGCAATTGCAAGATCCTGTAGTACAGGTTATATTGAGGAGGCCTAGTGCAGAGGGTGATGATAGTTTGACTAGTGTAGAGGGTGATGATACTAGGACTAGTGTAGAGGGTGATGATACTAGGTTTGTAAGTGTTGATAAGGGCAAAGGGAAGGTTAGAGAGGATGAAACAGATGTTGATTATGATACTGAGTTTGATTGTGACTTTGATAGTGACAATGATAATGGTTATGCTTTAGATAAATCAGTTGACTATCTCAGTCCTGGTGAAGAGGAGTTGATTGAACTTAGAAAAAGAATCAAAGCTAATAGAGGGAAGGAAGTTGAGTCTATGCCAGAAATGAGTGAACCAACTGCTGAAAACACTGTACCTGCTAATAATCATAGAAGTGAGACTATGATTGAACATGATTTGTTCATGAATAATCTGATGAGAAGGCTACAGCCATCTGAAAACACTGTACCTCAAGATCCTTTTATTTGTGTGGAAAAAGTTGTTGACAGGTATCCAGTCTATGATGAAACTAGTCACTGGAGACTGAGGCATCCAAAGGTATGGTTCTACTTTTTTAACTTGTGATATTGTTTAAAAATTTTGGTTATAAACATTTGTTCTGTTTGTAATGCAGGTTGGTGAAAAGTATGCGACTATTGTTAAGTTTAAAGAGGGTCTAACCTACTATGCATTGGCTAATGGCTTTTCTTTGTGGTATGAGAGGAGTGATAGTAAGAAGGTTGTGGCAAAATGTGGACAGAGACCACCAAAGTTGGTTGATCCTGACGAAGGTAAACAGAGGAAGAAAATTAGATAGATGAATTACCTTACTGTCCTTAGAGATGTTATGCTAGGTGGATGACTAATGAGGAAACTTTTCAGATACAGTCTTTAAATGATGAACACACATGTGTTAGGAATTTCCAATTTAGTTCATTACTCAAGTTGAAAACATGCAGGCAGAAGAAGATCAAACTCAAGAACAACCTCAAGAGCAGCAACAACAAGTTGCACATGAAGTGCAGTTGCTGTTGATTTCTTGCCTTCGATTAAACCTTGTTTTTGCACATTATACAACTTCCTAATTTTTAGGACAACAACTTGTAATCGAAATAACAGAAGTATAAAAACTGATATATGATTTATTGAATTGTATTAATATGGAATGAATTGTTTACAGAAATCTAACCTATTTATACTACATGAATCGGTGTCTTCACAAAGAGACATGTCGGTTCTTCTAAAGTAAACGTTATACCTATTCTAAACGTTGTAACCTATCTTCTAATGGTTTATACCATTTCTAATAAACCCAGCCCAATACAATGGGTCAGTTTATACCGAAACTTACAAAACACATAACCCTAATCTTTTATTCTATAACATTAAAGTCCAACATTCACCCCCTAATGTTATAGATGGCAATCGAGTCTTCTTTACTTGTCTTTACAACAATATTGGTTCATCGTCAGTTTCATAAATGAGATGTTGATGCAGGTTTTACTGATCAGGTCTTAATATTTATAGTGTCTTGCTATACCTATGGTCTACCCTAATGCACTAACGGGCAGTGTACCCGGTCGTGTGTAGTGTAGTAAATGGTAAAGCTGAGGTCGTCCCAAGAGCTATGTGTGTCGGATAATTACTAAGTCTAATTGTCACAGAATATTAATGGTTTGAAAGGGTTTTAATTAATTAAACTACTAATGCAGAATATAAAAGCAAATAAATGGTAGAAGGGAAATCAATAGAGGAATAGTGGTGCTAACCTAGTTAATCCTCCTAACTAGTTATGTCTACGTCTACCTACTTCCAATTACTTCAGGTGGGGTCAAATTCGAGAGGACAGCATTTGGTCAATTCGCCCTAACCTATCAGCAAAGATGCCACCACAGGAGAAATCAGGCGCACCGTCATAAGTCCTGTTGTTCCTGGTCCCCTAAGCCGAGTCATTAAGTACCGCTACATGCTAGATTCTAAATAGTGAGTGCCCGGCCGTTAGGAACTTAGACACTACACCCCCCCCCCCAATTCTTAAGTTCATCCAAACGATAGGTGATCAGTTGGTCAAATCGCACAAGTAGAAAGGGTCGTCAGTTGGTCATATCTTACCCTTCCCGTCTCAGTCCGCTCACCTAGGGTCAGTTGGTCATATCTCCTAGGCAATTGGCCTCTACCGCCATTCAAAACTACCGAACCAGGGGTGACTACCAAAGAACTATGCATGCATACACTTAGAAATAATTGTACGGAAGTAAAGGTAAACGCAAACAAAACAATTAAGGAATCATAACTAGGCTAGCACCAAAGGGTGCTTAGCCGCTCATATTAATCATGCACATCAATTCAATATTCAAAGGTACGAAATACATGAATTGAAAGTAAAAGAAATAATAAACGCTAAAGCTTATCGTAATGGTGTGACTTCTCCCTTGGAAACAGCTCCGTATGCTTCCCTAGACCTCCCTTGAGCTTTTTCCCACGTTCTCAGAGTGTTGTGTGTGGAATGGGATGCTTTGAAATGCTAGAATTCGTGGGGTATTTATAGGCCAGGTCTAGGTTACGGCGTAACCAAAAGATGAGTTATGCCGTAACCTTCTATTTCTCCGTAAATGCACTAGATCTGCTAGTTACAGCGTAACCTTATAAGTGGTTGATGAGTGTGTAAATACTCATCATTTTTGGTTAAATCTGAACTGCAAAACGTTTAAAAATGCTCAGAAATGCATCAAAATACTGAAAATATTCCAAAATTGCATTTTATATGTTTCAGATGCAAAATGTTTAAAATCAGATGAAAAATGAGCTAAGTTTGCATAATTGGCAGTTTCAGTCCCCCAAGTTTCAAAAGTTGTCAGAAATAGTCCCTGAGCACTTAATTTCAAAAGAAAAATCACCAAAGGTCCTTTTAAAATCATAAGTTGTCAAAATTAGTCCTTTGGTGAAAAATATCAAAAGTTTTGAGAAATTACAAAATTGGTCCTTCAAGTTTAAAAATTGGCAAAAATGGTCCCTGGAAATTTGAAAATGTCAAGTTTGGTCCTTATACTATTGGAGCTTGTCACTTTTAGTCCCTTGGAGCAACTTTGCAGAATTGGCAGAAGTGGTCCTTGATATTTAAGAAATTACAAAAGAGGTCCTTATTATTAAATAACCTTGGCCTTGTCAAAACTCATTGTGACCCCCTGCCTATCCAATTGACCCCTGCCATATTGGACCCCCTTCATAATATTAAAACACCAGTCAACTCTCACCAGTCAAACCAAGCCCCCTTGGCGCCTTTTTCTTCTTCTCCCCAACTGCTTGTCTGCAACACACAACCTCCCATCCCCCCCTCCTCAACTTCACACATCCATGTCCCCCCACCTTCAACTACCTTCCAAGAAGCATTAAATGCACCTCTTACCCCTTCACTCAACCCACAACTGGATAAAAGCGTTTTGGCGCCAAAACTTGATCAAACGGCCAAGATCACTCCAACTCATCCAAAGGTCCTGATTATTGATGGGATTTGTTCAGAAAGGTGAAAGAAGATGCTTTGTGTATAAAGGGAAGAAGAAGAAGGAAGAAAGAGAGTAGCACTTAGTTTAAATTTCAAATGCATGTCGTTTTTAATGTATAAGTTTTAGATAAGCTTAAAAATTGTAATCCTTTGTGTTATTGTACTAAACTCAAGTTATATTATCAGTTTAATCTACTTTAAGCATCAATTTCAAAGTTTAACTTAAGTTTCATGTTTTTGAGTCACTGTTGCAAATTCCAGTTTCCAAATCTTATGAACAAGTTCTAAATAGCTTCTTTTTAAGCTCAAATAAGCTTTTATAAGCTACTTAGAGCTTTTTGTAAGCTTACATTCAAGTTTCAAACAATTTTGGTTCTTGGTCAAAGAAAGTCAAACTGGGCTCAATTTGGTCTTGGAAATGGAAAATGGTTGAAGCAGTGCTGGAATTGGGTTGATTCAGAGTTATTGGGTTGGTTTATATAGGATAGAGTTCATTGTGTTCTGTTTCAAGCCATTGTGGCTAAGGACCAGTTGTAAGTGAATTTCAAGGTTTCATTGCATAATCTTTATTTGTAGTTATAGCTAGTTCAAATCTGTTTATTAAGTTGTATTCAAGTTAGTTAAACTCAGTTTGATCATTAATTTTAGCTAGTTAAGTGTTTAGCTTAGTGTTGATTGCAAATCAGTAGTTTAAAGGGTGTTTGGATTTGCTGCTTGATTTGTGATTTGGTTTAGTTCAGTGGATAAAACTTGTTGTTTCAGGCTTGTCTAGCTCATATGTACTCATTGCTGTCTTAAAATTTACATCTGCAATGCTCAAAGTCAAAATCATCAATCCACTGTCTTAATTACTTAACTGTTGGATTTTTATAAAAGCAAACTCTTGTTTTGTGTTTAAAATTCATAGACATAGCTTGCTTTAGCTTCATTTCATCATATAACATCATTATCAGTCCAAAAATTGATTGCAAATCTCACAAAAGTCAAAATTTCCAAAGTGTTTCAAAAGTCAAAAGTTGAGAAACCTGTTTTGAGCCCAACTGAGAGGATTTTTCATGGCTTCATTTCTGGGTCAAATCAAGTAAAACTTGGTGTTTTTAAAGTTCAACTGGTCTTATTTCTTATTACCATTTTAGTAGATTTTTGCTAATTTTTTATAAGCTCCAAATGGCTTATCAACTTGGGCAAAAATGCCCTGTGCACTGACTCAGCATACACTGAGTCTGCACAGGGTGTTTGCAGGGCTTGCAACAAGCTCAGTTGAGCTTGTCTAAGTCTGAAAGTTGGTTTACAAGTTCCCACCCAGGTCTAGTTTAGGTTCCATAACTTGTTTTTCATTTTTAGCTTATTGTGTAGCTTGTGCTTAAACTCCAAAAAAGCACCCAAAACTGTTTTTTAGCTCTATAACAACTCGTAAATTTCCCTACCGATTTTCGCGGCCATATTTTTTTCTTCTTCGTTTCGAACTTTAAACACGACAAGTCACGGGATATTTTTCACCTCGACCTCGATAAAAAAAACTTTAGAAAATAAATATATAATAAACTTCTATACTTTTATATTTCACCGGGCCTCTTAACCCAAACCCGATCCAACTCTTCTATTCTTTATCTTGGGCTCGTTAGACACAAACCGACCCAATCTTTTCTAATATTTCTTTTGAGCCAAGCCCATTTCCAACTCCTAGCCCAACATATACACTTTGTCAAATATTGTGACAAATTGTGATTTCTATGTTTCTGTGAATGCATGCGTGAACCCAACAAAGCACAAAACAAAAATTCAACATTCACCTTTAGTCAAATGCATCATGCGTGTAATCCAAATAGGAGACAAGTCTTTTTCTTCTTTTCTCTTGTGCAGTAAACGAAAAGCAAAGCCAAGAGGAGACACACCTAAACTAGCCACCCTACACATAAACTAATACCTTAGACATGGCTTTTCTTAACCTTGTTAACCACTGTATAATGTGTTCCCCCATTTGCAACATAAGACATGACTACACCTTGTCTTCCTTTTTCTTTTGGCTGCAACACAACCCACGACACACCCCTACAAGGTTTAAATATCTAGGACTAATCTATCTTGATAAACATATAATATAAGCCATACTCTTTGGTGCTATATATAGAGGATTAAGTGGCAATCATCTTACTTGCAAGAAAACACAAAACACTCTCTTTTCTATTTCTTTTGTTCACTGTCGAGCCACCAAGGAGGAACAAACAAGAAGACATTGGGTCATCCAAGTAGTCTTAGTCACTTTGGATTGTTATTTTGATCGTGGGTTGCAAATTCGAAGGGGTGCAAGATTGTTAGCTCGTGTCTCGTCTCTCATTTTCCCTTCGCCCACCACACTTCCATCGTGTTCTTCCCACCACTATTGGTGTCGTAAGTGTCTTACTCTCTCTTTCCCATATGCATATAGACCATAATTCATAACGAGAATATATAACACTTTAAAATTTTATCTTGACACTTATATACGATCACGTTTATAAAACTATACATATTAAACTTGTAAGGATATAGAAAAGCTTGATTATATACACTAGTCTCGTTTTGTAAGAACTTAATGTTTCTGCTCATGTCCTTTTAAACCAAGCGTGCCATATAAAATTTATAAAACCATCACTTTTAGATCACATCACAGACGCCAAAGCCCATTACGAGAAAACCCGTGGCCCGATCTTTTTACAGGCCCGTTAAACTCAAAATAAAGTTTATAAACTAATAATAAGCTAGTACTATGTTTTTTATAAAAGTTTAATAAGCTATCTATGTGAAATAAATTTTTGGACTTAATTATAAATACTTTGATTTTTGGGTATGATATGTACATTATGGATAGTTGGTGAACATTTTGAAACCTCTATGTGTGCATGTAAAAGCTTAGGGTCCATTTTGTAAATATGAGAAACTAGTGTAAAAGGAAATAATACATTTTATGTCAAAATACAAAATTTGAAACTAAAAGGACTAAATGTGAAATTACAACCTTTTGAACGAATTTTGTAAGCAGTGATTTCTAAAGGGTCAAAGCGTAATTCTTGAATGAGAAACATAATCGGGTACAAATTGTCATTTTCCAAAGTTTAAGGGCCCACTCGTATATTTTCAAACTTGAGAGTGAAAAGCGTAAATTTGAAAAAATGTTTAGGAAACTTGTAAAGTCATAGCAACTTTATAAAAGCAGTATTTTGTCGACCTAGAGTTCATAACAAAATTATTGAGTCGATAACTAACTAAACCTATATATATATTTATAAGTAAATAAATATATAGAAACACTATAAAATCTCGACACATCTCAAAGTAAATAAACTAAACTTTTCACAACATTGATACATTTATAAAACAACGCTAAAACCACTCTATTGAATTGTATATTCAATGCTCTATCATTAAGTAAACGCATTTGTCATTAATATCCATCGTTCTTGGGTTCGGGTAGGAGCATTGCTATATCCTCGATCTCTTTGTGCTTTATTCATCGAGCTGCTAAGGTGAGTTTATAGCCCACTTTTACTTTTATTACTTGCTTTATAAAACTATGGGGTGAGAAACATGCAAAACTCTTTTAGGACTTAAAGCGAAAACACTATTCGTGAAACAACCTTGAATCCCAACTATACTACCGTTAGTTCCCTTTGGGGGCGCGATTGTTATGAATAGATCTATTGGGGATGACACCCGTTCGAGTTTGACGGATAGGCAAGCGTCGGGCGTATATCATATCGTATTGATTGAGTGTCTTGGAAATACACTTCTTGGGCTTTTATTTATCATGCTTCTAGATGCATACACCTGTGTCGTAGTTTGATCGCATGAACTTGGTACTAGCGTAATAGCCTTTTTTGCATATAGTGTCATTCACGGAGATGCTATATGTGGCCCGTGGTCCAACTTGAAAACTTGATTACTTAAACCTATGAACTCACCAACCTTTGTGTTGACATTTTAGCATGTTTTCTCGGGTTTATTACTTGGCGTGGGCAATGGCAAAGGCATTCATTGAAGGCGGCATTCGAAGTGTTTCCAAACATCCTAATACAAATTTTAATGGGACAACATATATTTTATGGGCTTTACTTCGCACTTTGAAACAATGATGTAAAACTATTTCTTAAATTAATCTATATTTTGAAAATGGAATAAATTTCCATTCTTTATTACCTTGTGTTGTGTATATTGATTTAGTAGCACCCCATGACCCGAGCGCTTCCCGATGTGAAATTTTGGGGTGTTACTACATTTGAAGTATCGAGCAGGTTATGAAATTAGGTATTTTCAAAACCTAAACTATAACCAAATTTTCCTAAAAACACTTCAACGCCGCCATTTGCCGATGCTTGCCATGCCTTGCGCCTATTGCTACCACGATGTGGTTGTGCTATGTGTTACTCTTTTGTTTTAGGTTCGTATAAACTCTTATTTGAATTAAATTAATTATTTCTCAAAATCATTAAGTTTCTTAATTAACTCACATTTAAACTTTAAAATATTTCTTGTTTGATTGGGTTCGCGAAGTTTAAATGTGTATAACCTCATTCTCATTTAAACTTTAAAATTTGGTTCTTGTTTGATTGGGTGCGAAGTTTAAATGAGAATAATGATGTAACAAACTTAATGAGATTAAGGAATAACTAACTTAAGGAGATATAGAATAGACTACGAATGCTTATACTTGTTACCTCTCTATGTTAAACTAACATAACATGCCCACTATTATAATATCGCACTATGCTATGCTTCCATAAGCGCTTCTCGTTATTTACGTATGTAGCATTACAACTGCGTATTCATGTCGACTTCTACGTTATTTACGTGTGTAACGTGCAACTCTTCCTTTATATCGACCTCTCGTTATTTACGTATGTAACGTCTGACTAAATCCTTTATATCAACCTCGGCGTTATTTCTTTATGTAACGTCAACTCATCCTTTGCTTCCATGTTATTACAACTACTTGATTCTTTACGTGTTTAAACCACCTTTGTCACTGGTCACGATCTCTTATGGCACTCTTATGCTCTATCATACGTAACCTCATACGACTACTGTTATTTACATTTTGAACTCATTCTCGTACTCTTTTTTATGAAACGCGTTGTATTCCGCAATGAATCTTTTGTCTTTTGTTCACTTATCGCCTCGCGTCACGAATCTTTCTTGAGCGACTATCCTCTTTTCCATGTCACGTTTAAGTATATATTCTAGCATCTCGTCACCGTGTCGACCTCGGCGATTCTCGCATCGTAAACCACGAGGGCGTGGTTTCTTTTAAGGGTAGGTACTATAACAACTCATAAATTTCCCTACCGATTTTTTGGCGGCTATATTTTTTTCTTCGTTTCGAACTTTAAACACGACAAGTCACGGGATATTTTACACCTCAAACTCGATAATAAAATTATATAAATTATACATTATAAACTTTTTATATTTTATATTTTTATCTAAGACCTCTTAACTTAATCGATCCAACTCTTCTATTCTTTATCTTGGGCTCGTTAGACACAAACCAACCCAATCTTTTCTATTATTTCTTTTGAGCCAAGCCCATTTCCAACTCCTAGCCCAACATATACACTTTGTCAAATATTGTGACAAATTGTGATTTCTATGTTTCTGTGAATGCATGCGTGAACCCAACAAAGCACAAAACAAAAATTCAACATTCACCTTTAGTCAAATGCATCATGCGTGTAATCCAAATAGGAGACAAGTCTTTTTCTTCTTTTCTCTTGTGCAGTAAACGAAAAGCAAAGCCAAGAGGAGACACACATAAACTAGCCACCCTACACATAAACTAATACCTTAGACATGGCTTTTCTTAACCTTGTTAACCACTGTATAATGTTCCCACAACATAAGACATGACTACACCTTGTCTTCCTTTTTCTTTTCTGCAACACAACCACGACACACCCCTACAAGGTTTAAATATCTAGGACTAATCTATCTTGATAAACATATAATATAAGCCATACTCTTTGGTGCTATATATAGAGGATTAAGTGGCAATCATCTTACTTGCAAGAAAACACAAAACACGCTCTTTTCTATTTCTTTTGTTCACTGTCGAGCCACCAAGGAGGAACAAACAAGAAGACTTTGGGTCATCCAAGTAGTCTTAGTCACTTTGGATTGTTATTTTGATTGTGGGTTGCAAATTCGAAGGGGTGCAAGATTGTTAGCTCGTGTCTCGTCTCTCATTTTCCCTTCGCACCACACTTCTATCGAGTCTCTTCACCACCACTATTGGTGTCGTAAGTGTCTTACTCTCTTTTTTTCCCATATGCATGTCGACCATAATTCATAACGAGAATATATAACACTTTAAATTTTTTATCTTGACACTTATATACGATCGCGTTTATAAAACTATACGTATTAAACTTGTGAGAATATAGAAAAGCTTGATTATATACACTAGTCTCGTTTTGTAAAAACTTAATGTTTCCTGCTCATGTCCTTTTAAACCAAACGTGCCATATAAAATTTATAAAACCATCACACCCGATCACATACGGGCCTTAAAGCCCATTTACGCGAAAACCCATGGCCAAATCTTTTTACCCGACCCGTTAGACTCAAAATAAAGTTTATAAACTAATAATAAGTTAGTCATAAGCTTTCGCAAAAGTTGAATAAGCTAACCATGTCAAAATATAGTTTCGGGACTAAACTTGCAAAATATTTGGTTTTCGGGTAGAAACTGAACATTATGGAAAATTAAGGGTTGTTTTGTACATTGTACGTATGCATGTAAAAGCCTAGGGTAGAGATGGTAATTATGGAAAACTTATTTTAAAAGGGTAATTAAAAGTTTTGGTAAAAATTGTAAACTTTGAAACTTGGGGACTAAAAGTGAAAATATAACTTTTTGGATAAACTTTGTAAAAACAGATTTTCGAAGGACCAAAACTGTAAATTCTGAATGAGAAATATATTTGGGTACAAATTGTCATTTTTCCAAAATATAAGGGCCAAACTCGTACATTTTATAACTTGAGGGTAAAAAGTGTAAATTTGGAATAATGTTTAGAAAACTTTTAAACTTATATCTTTATAAAAACGAGTATTTTGACAACCTAGTGTTCATATATGAAAATTACTAAGTCGACAACTAATTAAACTTATATATATTTATAAGTATATAAATATATGAAAACACTACTCGATACCGACACAACTTAAAGTAAATAAACAAAACTCTCGGTAACATCGTCATATTTATAAACCTACGCTAATAACGCTCTATTGAATTTTATATTCAATGCTCTATCTTTTCGATCGTAAACCAAACGTATGTCATTATTCTGAGACTTGCCATCTCGTTCTTAGGTTCCGGGTAGGAGCCACTGCTATATCACACTCGATCTCTTTGTACTTATTCACCGAGCTGCTAAGGTGAGTTTATAGCCCCACTTTTACTCTTATTACTTGTTTTATAAAACTATGGGGTGAGAAACATGCAAAACTCTTTTCGGACCTGAAACTGAAAACACTATTACGTGAAACAACCTTGAATCCCAACTATGCTACCGTTAGTTCCCTTTGGGGAGGCGCGATTGTTATGAATAGATCTATTGGGGATGACACCCCCGTTCGAGTTTGACCGGATAGGCAAACGTCGGGCGTATATCATATCGTATCGATTTGAAAATGGAATAGAATTTCCATTCTTTATTACCTTGTGTTGTGTATATTGATTTAGTAGCACCCCATGACCCGAACGCTTCCGCTGTCAAATTTTGGGGGTGTTACAAGCTCCTAAGCTCAAAACCTCAAATCTGTGCAAGTTGCTATTCAGAGGTTAAGAGCAGTTGAGATTAGTCAATTTTGAGTACTTTTAGCATATTAGAGTTTCTGTTTCAGTTTGGTGCTTATTTGTGGCTAATTGCTTATTCTAAGTGCTTATTCTCTAGCACTTTGCTTTGCAGTTGCTTAATCCCACACACAACCACCTGTTTTTATATTTTTCCTAGATTCTAAATATTATTTTAGATTTATCTTGAATTTTTCAGATTTTTCTTAGTCAGTTTGGTATTTTTCTTTATTTAAATCAATTTTTAAGCCTTTTTAATTAGCTTTTAATACAAATAAATCAGAAAAGTTTCAAAAAAATAATTTTTCATTTTTCTTAAGTTAAGATAAATATAAAAAGTCAAAAAAATATTTTTCCAAATTTTTCTTAGTTAAATTTGTATTTTTAAGCAATTTAAGTAGTTTTAAATAGTTTTTAATTCATAGAAAAATAGAAAAATAATCAGAAAAATACAAAAATAGTTTTGAAAATTCTCTTTTGTTATTTTAGATTTTTCCAAGTCATAATTTTATTTTTCTAGCTTTATTTCCTATTTTCTTGTATTTTAGGCTATTATTAAATAGTTAAAATTAGTTTTTAATTAATAATAATTAATTAAATAGTTATAAAAATAATTTTCTTTTTCTAAAATTTTTCTTTTATCATTAGGATTGTAAAAATGTCATTTTCATATTTTTAGGACTAATATTGTTTAAATTTTACATTTTCTTTTGTACGTCGCGTAGTTTTTAATTTGAGTTTTATAAAAATCAAAAACATCATTTTGCAAATAGTGATAGCGTTTATTTAATATTTTTTATCTTTTTAATTTTCTTTAATTTGCATTTAAGCCCCTGTGGTTTATGAACTTTTTCTGTAGTTATAATAATCACAAAACTTTTTTCCGTTCAAATCTCTCGATCACTATTCGTTTGGTAATTCTTCGCATAGCTCGCTGGGACATAACGACCCGGGGAAACACTATACTCTCCAGATCTTCATTGCATTTGCTTCTGATCTGTTTTAAGTTTGTTACGGTCGGCCATTCACAAGTGGCCGGCTTGAGTGATTAAACTTGACCGTTCAGGAGCGAATCAGTGGTTACGCCGTAGTCTTCAATAAACACGGTTACGTTGTAAGTGATGCAGTAGTTACGGCGTAAGTATCAGCGGCGTGGAACCTCTTTTGACCTAATGGAGTTACGTCGTAACCTTTGGAAGGATTTATGCCATAACCTCTTGATAAGTTGGACTTCTGGGTCACGCAATAGTTACGGCGTAATGTGAGAGATGAGTTACGCCGTAACTTCTTCAAAATAAGCATACTGTGATAAATCTTTAGTAACGTTTCCATTTCCGCGTCTCTTTAGCTCCAATGCTCGTAATTTACCTGAAAGTGTAAAACAATGGAAAACAAGCGTAAATCCATATAAATGATATAAATAACGAGCATTAACGGGGGAAATTGACACTTAATATTCAGGACTATTTGATGTTATCAAATATCCCCCCACTTGAACTCTACTTGCCCTCAAGTAGACCTTATTAGATAGATTCTTAAAAAGATATCTCCCAAAACCTAGAAAATATGAGTTTACAAATCCCTTATGCTAGAATAAAACAAAGCCGAACACCTCACGAAAGGGGAACAAACACTCAAATCTCTCAACTATTCTAAGTGTCAATTTCGGGGTGATCACTCAATCGCACAGTCATAGCATGTATTCTATCATAAGCTTGGCGGTTACACAAATCTCCACCACTAGAGTTAAGGGCTAAACAATTCTCGAAGGCAGTATGGGTAGACACGACAAAGGTTAAGGGGTGACTCGTCATTACTAACATGTCACGGCGAAATGGACAAAATCAATGATACATTACCAAATCCATGGCCAAGACACCAAAGATTGCTCGCTGCATCACCTAGACACACTTCATGACTAAAGGGTAGGATAAGACATGGGATATATAATTGGTGTAAAATGAAAAACAAGCAGGTAGTCTATATCTATAACTAAGTCATCACCACTTACCGTCCGCCCAAAGTTCAAGCTTAGAAGTCTAGAGACCGGATCATGAAATGCAAGGTAGATGTGTCATTAGAGGACGTCGTGATGGGCACACTACCTTTTCTTCTTCAGTTGGTATAACTCCAACTCCAATCTTCAAATGTGACCGAGGTGGCCTCCTCGATACTAAACAATAAAGCTCATACTATAGTGCTTATAACATCGCACTTTACAAAATCATGCACAATCAACTTTTTTTTTTTTTTTTTTTTTTGAACGTAACATGATAACATAACATCCCCCCACTTGAGATGAACAATGAGAATTCGGGGGGGGGGGGGTCTTCAATGATCTTCATAATTGTTGTCGATGAAAGCGTGATTTCGAAACCTTTCCACTCGAACCTTGAACTTAGGCAAATGATGACTTCCCAATTACAAATAAAGACTACATGGTAGGCTAAGGTGTAAGGGTGTAACGAAACAATATATTGGGGTAACAAAATGAAAGGAATGGCTCAGAAGGGTGTATCTAGGGGTATCTTGCACTAAAGGGGAGTGCAACAAAAGGGTTTCACATGGGGGTCGATAAGTCGAGGTGACTAATCGATAGACTCACAATGGTAGGCTGTTTGGGTGATAATCCTATAATACTGCCTTCTAAAACTGAAAAGTCCAAATACATCGAGCAAACTCAACATACCTCGTCTATGGTCTCGAAATGATGCAAAGGCCAAGTTCTAAAGTTTACAAGCTACCGGCACACTCATAATTTGGTGGATTTGGGGTAAAATATAGGAAACGGATAAGGCTAATCTCACCATGTAATATCAAGGGTTGTATGTGCTCGGCTAAGGTCTATCTAGTTAGGTTCGGAAAAACATGTCAAAATTTTAAAAATGGCATAATTTTTCAAAATAAACTAGAAAAATGAGGGCGAAATAAAGTTCAGGAGATAATTCTACTCCCGTCCCCCACTTGAATTTTACAAAGTCCCTTTTGTACTAGCATTAAAATAAGGTGAAGAGAAAGGTAGAATTAGAGCAAGAACTTCCCTGAAAT